>JAAXCT010003083.1:0-45815 GCA_012490785.1 Eragrostis nindensis | reverse complement strand
TGTTCAAGTTCTACGCCAGCGGGCGCGCGGTTCTGCAGGGGATGCTCGCCACCATGGAGATGCGTGCTCGGCACGACCTGCTGTCCAAGCTGGTGGAGCTGGTGTTCCCCAGGAAGACACGATCACCTTCGAGGTGGTGATGAACGAGGAAGCCATGGACCACGTCGTCCTGGCAGTGGCCAGGAAGAAGGCGGCCAAGTCGATGCAGAAGGAGGAGAGGGATCTGCAAAGGTTTGCAGGGGGTTCTCACGTCAGCACCAGCTGGGAGGAAGTGGGTTGCAGAAGAGCTTGCTGTGGTGGCTGAGTCAAAGGAGGTTTGCTGGAGATATGATAACTGAAGCTGTGCTAGATCAGGTGAGAACTTACTTTGCTTGCTTTGGTTCAGAATTTTGGTTGGGATCACTTCAGTAAATGCTTCCCTTGGGGTAAGATGGTTAAGTTAGATGCATATCTTAAGAGTGCTGCTGACATTGATTCTAATGATTTTGGTGTGTAGTTAAATTTCTTTACTATGGATTGCTATACTTTTGAACTTTAAGGATGCTTCCTTGGGGTAAGATGGTTAAGGTGATACTTACCTTTAGAGTGCTGCTGACAATGCTTCTACTGATTTTGATGTTGTTAATTCTTTAAGATGGATCTATTATAGCTTTTGAACGTTAAGGAATGCTCCCCATAAGAAAATTTGATGCTCACACCAGCTTCAGCTCTGACAAGGACTTGTCGCTGCAACAGCAAGTCTCTTCTCATTTGTTTCCCCTGTCTAAGTAGTAGTAAAATCCTGTCTACTGCATGCTGAATTTGAATCCTGCTTAGTGCATGCTGAGTACTATAACTGATTTTTTGCTGAATTAACTGATGTAAGTATGAATGGATATGGGTTTATGAGGCGTATAATGGGACTCCCCACAGCTTTCATGTGCTTTCGTGAAAATCTCCAGCATCAATTGATGTTGATTGATCCAAGTGATGTTGATCGGTGAGAGTAGATAGAGATTGAAATCATGTTTGTGATAGCATCAGTTTTGCTATGTTGTATTGTGCTATCTTTTGAATTCAGTTGAAGTTGTGAAGTTATGATGGTATTCAACTTAAACTTCTGATTGGAATTGTAAATGGGGTCAGCATGTTCAAGGAGAACTGGTGTCAATTGAATTTGTGCCCTTGTTATTCTACAAAGTAGCATTAGGTTGTAATGATTTAAGTGGCATCTGTTTTGAATGACCTGATCAGTTATGGTTTAGTTACTATGTCATTGCAGTGGGAAGATTTGATAGGATATTTTGAACTTATGCAAAATAAACTTGGTCGCGTGGAATCTGTCATAAGCTGAAATCATATGTTACTGTGTTCATATTGAGCACGATAGGGCCTAGATCAGGTTTTAAATCTCACTAACCATTTACTGTGGTTTATCTTCATCTTTTGATGTAGGACTTATTGAGGACTAATTAATACAAATGTAAGCTAGCTGTTTGCCGGTTTGGCACTTGGATCTGTATTAGGACCAGAGGCCTAAGATAGCTAGGCTAAATGGGACAAACAGGCCGATGTGACTTGATAAACTGGTAATTTATCTTGTGTTCAATGTACCATACTAGTCTTCTAATAATCCATTGTCTCCAGGTCCTCGGTGACAAGCATTCGAGAAGTTAGGAAAGTGGTTCATCTCACTTCATTTTTCAGACCAAGTGCCAGCTCCTACCAGAAGGTCCTTATGTTCAAATTTGTGCTACCTGATGCAACCAACATGTCTGATATGACAAGATATTGTGCTCTTATACCGTACTACATTGATTTGGTTGGACGTTATAAGCTCAGTTCCCATGTAAGGATCCCCTCTTTGTTTAGTTGCTATATTCTCGATTATATTGTTAATGCTCCCTTCCCGTGCCTGGCACCCCCACCACTCCCGTCGAAAACTGAGACAGCAAGAACAAAGGCTGCCCAGGAGGCTTTCAAGGACCCTTAGTGCTAGGCGGAGCCCTCCTAAAGAAAAAGGCTGAAAAGAAGAAACTTATGGAGGAGGCAAGGCCAATTAAGTGCTGAAGCACTCCGAAAGAAAGAGGAGAAAGAAGGGCTCGGCAGATGAAGAAGTCAGGTCCCAAAGTGAAATCAAAGCCCGCTCTTAATAGCGTCAGGATTTACCACAGCTTGGTCTTTGCTATTCACTCGCTGATTAGCCCTATAGCTTTGTCTACCAGACTCTCTATGCTCCAATTTTGGCTGTCATTTTCGTCGACAATGAGAAAAAGGTTGAGGAGAAGAATCCCACTGTCTATTCCCGGCTTTGTCAGGGGGTTTGAAATGCTCAATTTGTTCCCCTTACTGGATGTGTATCAGCAAGATCTCTAGCCCAGTTCCGTCCCACGCTAGTTCAGTTACTTTTCTCAAACTTTTAGCAGCAGCCCTGTTGTAAGAAAACTAGAACTTACATGTTTGCTGTGTATTAAATTGATAGAATTGTGTAGAATTGGATTGGATTTATATGATTTCATATTTGAGCAAATTTTCTATACAATGCACGATGGTTGCAGTTTTGTTGATTTTTTGGTACCCTGATGGTCGTACTAGGACTTTGTTGGGAGTGGGGGGTGGAGAGTCATCGTACAAAACCTGAAATGGATTACTGGGCTTCCGTTTGAACTGAATGCCTTGCTGCTAATGCTGTCCTTATGTGCTGGGTCTCTGTGGTGCTGCACAAAGTCAAAATGGATCCCGGCCACCAAAAACACGGGATCAGGTGATTTCTTGCTATTATGCAAGAAGATATGCAGAAATGGTAGACAAGTAATTACCTACTCAGCATGACACTCCTCTCTCATTGTTCTGCTGGTAGTCATCTCAAAAGAAGAAAACTTTCCACCTAGAATTGGACAAGTGAAACGAGCTCACAAAACCGTCCAGTTTTCGGCACCAACCCCAGTCTCCGGCGGCGACCACCTACCGCCACCACCTTCCCCTTCCCAAAGCTATAACCCACCTCGCAACAACTCACCAGCCGCCAAGAAGGCAAGACCCACTGCTCCAATGGCTGCCTCCTCCTCCCTCTCCACCCCCTCCTCTTCTCATCCTTCACCGTCCCCACCAAATCCCCCGTCACAAGCTCCGCCTCCTTCCCCAGGTGAGCGTCTTCGCGGCAGCTGTCTCTTCCTCTTGGTCTCTCTCGCTGCTTATCCATCTCGCGTTGCCCATTGGTGAAAGCCTGCTCGTCTCGTGGTTGCTCAGAGCGTGGGAGCCGCGGCGGGGAAAGCGGGCGATGCAGTCCAGGACGGTGGTTGTGCGGGCGGAGGCGGTGGACGCGTCAATCAGCCCGCGGGTGAGCGCGCTCCGGCCCGTCCAAGACCATGGCCATCACGGACCAGGCCACGGCGCTGCGTCTGGCCGGCGTGCCCGTCATCGGCCTCGCCGCCGGGGAGCCGGACTTCGACACACCGGCCCCCGATCGCCGAGGTGAGCGCGCCGTTCTTATTGTTCCTTTTGGGAGAACCCGAACCGTTATTGATCTTGATCGCGGTTATAATTAGTAATCCGGATCTTGTGAAATGTATCTCCTCCGGGCGTTAGGTGAATGTGCTAGTCAAAGTAATCGTAGATAGTTTCAATATGAATTGGCTGCTTCTTTGGAACCATAGCAACTTGAATCTCAGGCTAGTGCTCAGAATACTGCATTTAATGGATGTTGTTGTACTTGTACAACGTTGGGAGGTAAACATTTCAGTTGTTGCTTCGGTCCAGGCTGGGATGAATGCCATCAGGGATGGGTCTACAAGATACACACCCAATGCCGGGACCATGGAGCTGAGGAAGGCTATCTGTAACAAACTTCAGGGTATGTGCAGCTGTATACCTCATTTTCGGATTTGCTAGATTGGTTATGAGGTTTAACAACTCCCCCCAATGTTCCTTCTTGATATGCAGAGGAGAATGGTCTGACCTACGCTCCGGATCAGGTGCTTGTGAGCAATGGAGCCAAGCAGTGTATCACACAAGCTGTGCTTGCCGTTTGCTCACCTGGTGATGAGGTAAAAAAAATTCATCTCTCTATTCAGTTCTTTTGGAGAACCGTTCTTATGTATTATCAGGTTAATTGTCTGAATGTCCATGATATAAGTAGCATCAAATGCTTCTATGTTGACAGCTATGTTACTATTTCTTTGGAAACAGCATTCTACAAGCAAACCGTCTGCTTGATTCTACTTAGCTAAACTGAACTTTTTGCTGCGAAAGCAGTGAATCCCGTGACCATTACCATTTTCCAAATGTCCCTAATACCTAGCTAATTGTTTGATCCTTCTGCATCATAAAAAATTCTTATGGTCCTTGCTCCGTTGTTCTTGTGAGTGCGAAAGAAGCTGGTTACATAGTTTAAGTATTCTACTAAGTCGTGGTGCTTCATTGCGAGTATGTAGCTTAGACTGGATCAAACAAACCCTGTAAACAATGTGCGTGCATATTATTATAATCTCTCTTCTCTTGCTATTGATTTTAGAGGAGTATTCTTGTATACTAACACTAATATTTGAATGTCCGTGAAAATAATAGCATGAAGTGCTTGTAAAGACATATTTTGGGAGAAAGAAAAAAATCATCGTAACTCGTAAACCCACCTAATTACTTGATTCATTTTAATTTTGTTTAACTGCAAGTAAGGTAGCTGAATCTGGATAACACAAGTGCTATTGTTATTGTGCTGTTATTTATTCCCTGAACTGCAACATTCTGCGACATGATTTTTGAGATGTTGAGCGTTATCTTATCTTAGGTTTTGATACCGGCACCATATTGGGTCAGTTACCCTGAGATGGCTAGGCTGGCTGGTGCATCGCCAGTTATCCTCCCGACAAGCATATCAGACAATTACCTGCTAAAGCCAGAGTCGCTTGCTTCAGTGATCAACGAAAATTCAAGGCTCTTGATTCTCTGCTCTCCATCTAATCCAACAGGGTCTGTGTATCCCAAGGAGCAGCTTGAAGAGATTGCTGATATTGTCAGAAAGCATCCCAGGCTCCTGGTTAGTGAATTGATGTGTTTATTCAAGTTCCTCGAGACTCATCGGTGATTCATCTCTGATTACTGTCTATGACACCGCATTATTATTTTTTGCTGTCAGGTCTTATCTGATGAGATCTATGAACATATTATCTATCAGCCAGCTAAACACACAAGCTTCGCGTCATTGCCTGGAATGTGGGAGAGAACGTTAACTGTAAATGGGTTTTCTAAGGTAGAATTGCTACTCTTTCTTTTCTTTCCTTGAAGATGTATTGCCCTTGTGTGATGGACATGGGTCCTCAATCTTTCAGCACATAATCTAGTCATTACTTCTGTACATATGCTCGGCTATTTTGAATATTTAATGGCCACATGTTTTATAGGCTTTTGCAATGACTGGTTGGCGACTAGGATATTTAGCTGCCCCTAAACATTTTGTCTCAGCATGTGGAAAGATTCAAAGCCAGGTGGGTGTTTATCTTGTACTGATCATATTTGTACTCTCTTTTCTGACATATAAAACTCTGCTATTTTTGAAATGAAGGTTGCAACATGTAGTCATTTCTAGTTGGCTTATAGTCTTGCTTCCTTTTCTTGGTGCCAAAATGCTATTCTTCCAAGCACCATAGGTTTTATGTTTATATCCTGACTTTTCAGGATGAGATATATCATGTTAATGTTCTGTTTGCTGTTACCAACATACAACTATTATATCTGAAACTTATTATTAAGCGGTAGCAATCAATAAGTCTACTTCAACTATCGCTGCTTATAAAAAGGATATCAATGTCATTCATGCACAGCTCATTGTGAACCTCACCGAGAATACTATAACTGCATATAATTGATTGACTCGGTACAAACTGACTTGAAATATTCAATATTCGATCTGCTATTTCTGAGCCCCTGACGCTTAGCCCCTTTAATACAGTTCACCTCAGGTGCCAGTAGTATATCACAGAAGGCTGGACTTGCAGCCTTGAATTTAGGCTATGCTGGTGGTGAAGCAGTATCAACCATGGTTAAAGCATTCCAAGAGCGTCGTGATTACCTTGTAAGAAGTTTCAGGGAGCTGCCAGGAGTCAAAATATCAGAACCTCAGGTAAGTTGACACTTGACAGTACTCACTGAAACTATGCAACACACAAAAGAAAGTATCTAAGCTTTTGAGTTTGCAGGGTGCCTTCTATTTGTTCATCGATTTCAGCTCCTACTACGGATCTGAGGTGGAAGGTTTTGGCACAATCAATGACTCTGAGTCTCTCTGCATGTTCCTATTAGAAAAGGCACAGGTAAGGATTACTCTGATTTCGAGTTCACTTACCTGGAATATAAGAATATTTACAGTGACTGTTTTGGATGCATTATAGGTTGCACTTGTCCCTGGTGATGCATTCGGAGATGATAAAGGTGTTCGCATTTCATATGCCGCAGCACTATCAACACTGCAAACTGCCATGGGGAAGATCAAAGAAGCAATGGCTCTGCTCAGGCCCCTGTTCCTGCTAAATGAAATCGACACATCTACTAGACAGTAGTGTTTTGAAGACATTTTCACCTGCAGTGCTAAATCATAATACACTCTGACTCAGTCAACAAAATAGTTAATGTTTTTCTTTGCTTTTTTTTTTAAAAAAAATATTGTATCTGCTCTCGTTGGTGTTTGTATAAGAAATGTTCAGAATTTATATTTGTGGAAGTGAATAAGGAACTCTACAATATTTTTTAGCTACAAGAACAGAAATGAAAAATGTCATTCATTTGACCTGTGTGGTTCAAATTGTCTTTCTGAGATGCTATGGTTCAAATATCTCAAGGAAAACAAATGGAAGAACCCAAGCAAAGATAAAACGGTTTGGGAGAGAAGCTGTAACACGGTATCATTTGAGAAGATAGAAGGGTAGATCTGTGCTTGTATGATCTAAGTCTTCTAGGGGAATGTTATTTTTTTTTCTAACCCTTCGTGAATCCATTTTGTCTAGAGTTCATGATAAATCGCAACGATTCTACTACCATTTAGGGAATCCAACCTAAAAGTGACCATTCTGGGAATCCAACCTAAAAGCGCGCGACCTTACGTTATGCCTAACAAAATGTTGGCCCTGAAACATCGATAAAAATACTTCAATACATCATTTCAAGGTGCATTAGATTGTTCATAATATACATGAAGCTACAGAAGTTATCAAGATAAAAATAGGGGGGAAAACACCTAATAATTGATCTTAACTACACACAGGAGATATACCACAACATCCAAATATTGCTCCTGAAAGGTAACATAACTCTTGTTCATTTTCTCTGCAACTGATCAAGTATTGATATATAACAGGGACCATGTCTACTAGGAAAACATGTACATCAAATGAAGGAATCTCCTTCAGATAAGTAGAGAATAAAGTCTGGCTGAGCAACTGATGAAGACTACCCTAGTTTGCTACAACTACTTCGTCAAAGTTCCAGTCTCTAACAAGGTCCCTGGACACTGCACGGCTGCGTTGAAGGCGAGGAGTGCCCTCTGTGCCTTGACCAGACACCATGGGGGGGAACGGTGTCACCTTTGATGTCCCGACACTAGTTGAAGTCACAGCTGGTGTTACTCTTCGAGCTAAGCAGGCAACAACAGCTCCACATCGGTTCTCCTCCTCTGAACTCGACACAGAGTAGCTTCTAAGAGAGTGTGAGGGGCTGTTCATGCCATGACATACAAGACAAGCGAGACTCATGATTGTTGTCTAGCTGAAATGCCAGTTACAACTGCAATGCAACAACCCATAGTTAGGAGATATTTTACTACAACAAATGTCAGTTACAACTGCAATGGAATAAGCCACAGTTAGAGCATCCCCAGCAGATTGAGTAAATTGGCTTCATTGAGTAAAATTTGGCATTTTACTCAACCAACTCTCTCCAGCAGATTGAGTAAACGATTGAGTAAACCAAAAAAATTTACTCAATCCCCTAAATTCTCCCCTCCATTGAGTAAATATACTCAATCCAACCCCATTGAGTAAACCGATTGAGCAAACCTGGCGCCTGGCGGGAAGCAACCGTCGTTCGCCGTCCGGTGCCCGTTCGCCGTCGTGGCTCACCGGAGTCCGGCCTGGCATCGCCGCCCCGCCTCCTAGCCCGTCGCCGCCCTTCCCCAACCCCTGCCGCCCCTCCCCACCCCTCTCCGCCCCCGTTCTGCAGCGAGGAACGCGATGCCGCCGCCGCCGCAACTCCGGTTCACCATGGCCGCGCTGCAGCTTGCCTTCCTCGGCCTCGCCTTGGCTGCGCTCACGCACGCCGCCCACCTGGCCGCCTCGACGGCGCTGCCCCGCCCCGCCCCTCCCTATCCCGCCATGGCCGCGACTGCCCCACGCGATCCGGCTTTGGGTCAGCAGCCCGGCGCGGCGCAGCCACCTGCAGTCGTGCCTGGCGCAAGGAGGAAGATGGGTGGAGGTGCCGTGTTGACCGTTAGATTTTTGTGCACGAATCTTGGAACGATTTTAGGGGACCAATTTTACTCAATCTGCTGTGACTTCTAAGGGTTGTTGAGTAAAAATGGCTTTAGGGGATTGAGTAAACTGACTTTTACTCAACCAAATTTACTCAAGCTGCTGGGCTTGCTCTAACTAGCCTAGAAACATTTTACTACAACATATACGAAATTGCAAATGACAAATGCTGCAATGCATGTCGACCAAACCAGGAACAATCAACCCCAACAAATTTTGCACACGTAGTTTGAAATCAGATATTGCTGCAGGGAGCAGAGACAATTCCAACAGAAGTTTCTCGTTCCGAATACTGGTGAAAGAAACATATGAAATGACTCATGAGCTTTGAGTTTTTTACTCTCTGCTGAACAAAATTGACTGACATGTCATCAGATAATGGGGAAAAGGTACCATGCATCATGATGCAATTAGCATCTCTGATGCATAGCATTGTTCCCCATTGCATCTACTAAGTTGCGGGGAAATGGCAGTCGACAGCAATAGAATTCATCTAATCCCAATTCAGAGAGCAGAAGGAAGTTGTACAGAAATTATCAAGCCAATTAAGAGGAAATAACATATCTAGTCAGAGCATGATGGCAACGATAAAGGCTGAAGTACACATACAATTTTGCGATGCCGTGTAATTTAAAGCTACTATCAAAAGGAAATCAGCACAGAAAACACAATTTCTCAAACAACCAGAAGTGTTAGCAACAGAATCTGGACAGAAGGTAAATTACTATCCTTCCCAGATTACAAAGACTCGGAGAGCTGGCTTTAAACAATTCTTCCTTGGTTGCATGAGCAGACAATCAGACATTCAGCACCTAAACAAGCCCTTAGTATGTCTACGCTACAAAATTCCCCAAATGGCAAATGTGTCATATTCCTACAAGATGAGAGGGACTCCATAAACTACACTGATACGAGGAGCACCTCTCTACGGCGACAACCCACTGGTTTTCAATAAGACAAAAGGATCGAAACATCAAATCACCCCTAATTGTAATCCTACAACATCGAGTGGGGCATGGGCGTTCAGTTGAATGAAACCCCCCATCCCCAAAACCTCTCGAACATCAACTGCATCGGCGCCTCAGTTGGGTACTACGAAACCCTATGGCGACAACCAGAATCGAATCGTGGATGGATTGGGTGGGATTGAATCAGTAATTAAAGAGGGCAGCGCCGTGCAGACTGACAGAACCGAGGGATCCCATCAGAGCAGGAGGATTTCTTACCGATGCAGAGACGAAGCAAACCCGCGGCCGGACGGATCTCGAGTCGAATGGGCCTGGAGGGAGCGGCGCTACGGCGGCGGCGGCAGCGTGCGTAGGATCCGGCGGGGGAAGAGAGGGGAGGTCCGCCTTTTGCGTCGGGGGAGGAGCGGTCGTCTAGGTCTCGAGCAGGTCCTCTCCTGACTACTCGGTCGTTTGGCCTCGTCGGTTACCTTTGCCAGCGCCCGTTTTTCTGCTGCAGTCGTGAGTTCGTGACTCTATGGTCTTCCAGACTTAATTTCGAATTTTCTTTTTTTGCGATGACTTAATTTCGAATATATTAATAAATACGAGTATATTGCTGTCTCAATTTTTTTTCCAGAAAAATCCATTGATATTATTACATCTCTGATTACATAAATCCCACACATAACGTCAACTTCAATTCATTGATGAGAGACACAAAAAACCTTAAAAGAATTGCAAATTTCACCATCCAAATCACCATCATAAATGGATATACCACGGACAACGAACACTAATTGTCATCTCACCATTCGGCACCGTCATCTTCATCTCCGACGAAAGAGAACTGAAACACAACTCTTTCGTAAAAAAATGTAAAACTGAATCACAAGAGTTTACAGGAATTAGATTACAACTGAAGGGTTGCAACGTAGAAATTATCAATCTCTAAGTTGTAACACTTGAAAATAAAGGTAGAAGTAGTGATGATTAGCATGAGTGCTATCCCTAGGGTTACAACTTAAGAGTTTTCCCCCATCCACTATTCTTACCATCTCATGCTAATGAATTCAATCCTTTAATAAGAAATAATCAGGCAGAACCTTTGTTCTTGGAAGAATTATCAAGCTTAACTAACGAATTTACCTATCCATGTTTAAAATCGTTCGTGCTGATAAAATAGTTCTTTTTATATAAAGAAAATGGGAATTCTCTTATATGCCACTTAAAAACTTTTAATACTTTATTGTTGTCTCAAACTCTCAATGACAAATGACCCTAAAAAAAAAACTCTCAATGACAAATGAGACCGGATGTGTCAATGATACGTGGACTAGGATGACATACAAAAAGTTTTAGTTAAAACTAATGACATACAAAATATTTTATGCAATACTAGAGCAGCCACATACATGCATAAAGCCTGCCCCAGATCCATCAGTCACTCAAAATTTCGCCTTCTCGAGTACACCCCTGATCCCAAGTGACCCCTATGGAAGGCATCTCGGGTCTCCCTCGTCGGCGCCAGATGAGATCACGGCGGTTGCCACTACTTCTCGCGCCCGCAGCCCACAGAAATGACTGTAAGCATTTTTTTTCTTTATGCCCGAAACAAATTTCTTTATTTCTGAATCAATGCACACGGAATGAAGAAATGGAATTGTCAGGACATAGAAGTGTGAGAAGCGGCGAAGGAGACCACGTCACATAGAACGTACGCTGAGAGTGTAGTATTGAGTTGGGGACATTCCCCCTTTGACAGGTCCGTGGGCTGGTGGACGCCCGACGAATCATATGGTGAAAGGACTTAGAATTAGCTAGATTGATAAGAACACTAATCACTCAGCATCATTGCTTTGGCATCGATCCGCACACCACCATCCGTAGCAGGTTCCAGGTATAGCATAAAGTACTTTTTACTAGACGCAGCGCTAACAAAAGAACACTCTCTGTTCGGCGCAATCGCTTATAATCGCAACAAAAATTGTGGTCAATGAAAACATAGAGCGTCACCACGTACGGTACCTCGTAACGCGTTCCACATCCAAACACTTCAGAGCAGAGCGCACTTGGCATTTTGCCAAGACTTCAGACCGACCGTTTCGTTCCCAAGCGGCGAGACTTGAGATCGTCGAGAGCATCGCGCCCGTGCACCCTGGCGAGCACAAGAAAATGGGCCTGGGTGTTGTGCATGGCTGCCAGCTCTTGGCGATGCCAATTTCAGTCACATCGATCGGATCACATGCAGGAAGCGTACAAAGCACCCGTGTTAGTAGCAGCCGGCGTCCATACAAGCAGCTTTTTCGTAGGCCGCGCCGTGCCAGGCACTTTCCACCTGAACGCCGCATCGAATTTGTTCGCCGTTCGTACGTGCTGATTGTTAGTAGTGGTAGTTAAGTTTCTGAAATCGTTGCCATGATTGAACGGTAGTGTCAAGCAAGCACGCATCAACACATTTGTTAACATTTACTCATGCATAAGTATGATCGAGAGACGCTGATCAGAGAGACAATAATTAAAATGGCTTAATTATTCCCATGTGTATTTCAACAGTGGTGGTACTGCAGATAGCAAGCAGGTTGATATATAGTAGAGTAGTAGATCAGTAGTAGTTCTTGGCAAAGCTGATTGTCGTTGATGGGGTGGATCGATGAAGCTGGTGGTCACGGGCACTTGTGCCTGCCGTTCTTGGTGGTCATGTTGGCGTAGCAGGGGCAGACGTCCTCGTTGCCGGAGGTGCCCGGCGGGACGCATCCGCAGCGCTGGCAGCAGGTGTTGCACGCCCTCAGGCACATCTTGGGACGCCCCGACTTGCTGCACCGGTACGAGCAGCTCGCACCGCAGTCTGCAACATCCATATATACGAGTTGATTATTAGTTTCACTAAGGAATTAATTAATCAACGTGCAACCTCTGATGAACGAGGCTAACGTATACGGAGGAGTATATATGATGGTTGCACTTACCGATGGCGTGGGCTTGCCCTTGGGGCGCAGTGGTCTGCAGAAGAACACAAACAAGAAACGGACGGAGTCAAGTTAGCACCGGCGGCCGGACACATGAACGATGCATACATCAAAGAAGTGATTTAGTTGAGGAATTTCGCGGCGATATATTTGCTCACCTCGACGAGAAGCAGGACGAGAACGAGCGAGACGGAGAAGAGCAGCATGGTCTTGGCCATGGCGACTGACTGGCCGGTGAGAGCTACTAGCTGCGTACCTCGCTCTTCTCGCGCTTGAGACGCACGGTTCTCTCTCACTTCCTCTCTGGTTCTGCGTGGGTGATGATTAGATGAGGGCTGAGGTCTGAGGATCCTGGCAGCCGCGCGGGGGCCATTTTATAGGCCGGGCGGGCGGGATCAGGACGACGGGCGGTTGAAAACGGTGATGTAATTTCCAGATTAACCGACGATTGTACTCAAGAAATGGGAAAACGAATATGGGAAACACTGAAACGATCCAACTGGAAACGGGAAAATTCTTCTCGGAAATTGAAAGAGAGATTTTTTTTGATCGAATTGACTGTATTACTAAAAAATTTCCATCAAAAACATCGTATTCATTACTGCAGCACAGCAGTCACCTTTCCTTTTGCCCAACTTCCTCACTTGGAAATACCGGACTCGTATGGAAATAGCTAGTCACCGTGATTTTGGCATGGTAGTGATTCTCGTGATTTCTATCCAACTATATAACCTTGTTGCCTTCATTGTTATCGATTGATTACGCTGTGCACGAACACACCGCATTCCATCAAGCTGCTACCGAATGGAGTCGAATTATTCACATATTATTACTTAGGCCTATATTCCATCAAGCTGCTACTGAATGGAGTCGATATCGTTTTGTTTCCAAGGTTATTACTTTTAATTTCGTTTTTCACTATCATCGCAAAAAAAATTAGTTTTTCACTAAATAATATGGCTGGAAAATGATAATGCTTAGTGGGCACGCGGCACACTTGGCGCAACACGAGCCCGGCGTGCGCGAGACTTGCATTGGCGGTTACGTTCCGTGTCGTTCTCTCCGCGGACGTTACGCAGCTCGCGAACCTGCCTAATCCGTGTCTCCCTCTCTATATTTCGCTGACTTGATGGACGACGCCACGCTTAATTTGGTGAGCAGTAAGCTGATGATGGCCGCCGCTTGTTTCTGTCGGTAACCAGCCGTTCGCGACTCGCGAGAAGGATGGCGAGCCCAGTTCGTGCTTCGCCAGCGATCGATGCTGACCGTGTCCTCGCGTCGTTGCCTTGCCTGGAAATGGTGAGAGCGGTGAGCGCACGCATGTTTTGTGCTGCCTGTGCATGTTGTGCTGCCTGTGTAAATGTGTGCTTTGATGAAGAGCCTCTTCATCGTCATCCAAGTACAGAACAGAGGAAACAAAGGAATAAACTTGTCGCATGCATGTTCGTTCCGAAAACATCCACCGAGACTTGCGTGCGGGCTACTAACTCTCACTCACATGCCCATGGATTTAGGTGAATTTGCCAGGACTTTCTAAGATTTGTCGCGCGACACATTCGGTGGAGAGGCATGGTCTGTGCGTGTGAGCTTGCAACACTCCGTGTCTGTACAGGCTCTCTGCTTGTTATGGGAAACTGATGGCTTCGCTTTGGCTAAAGATATCAACGTGATGTAAACTGCTTGGCTGATTCGTGGTTCCAAGTTGCGTTGAGATTGCTTTTGCTGTTGGTTTCGTCCATCGAACTTTATTTTTACTTTTTTTTTTGAGCAAAGTCCATCGAACTTTTATGGGTAGCTTCACGAGTATTATGTCTCGGTAAGCAATGTTGGGCTAGGCCTGATCAAAGCCAGTATTTGGCCCAGGACTAATAGGTAAACCTGCTGGAAATATTCAGCGCAGCACACATTTGTAGCCGGCTGCAGCTGCAGCTGCTTATGACAGAACAGTGGCACCAGCAGCAGCAGGAACCATTTCAAATTGCGCAGGCAACATCAACCATTTGAAGTCGCAGGACCAGGTGGCTCATTTGAAATTGGCGCCAACACAACAGATTTAGTACATTCAAATTACCTCCATTGCAATTCAAATGGCTGCGGTTACAAACACTCAAATTTGCGCTACAAATACATACCACATGACGTGTAGTTTACACATAGACAGAAATAGCAGTCTATTACAATACACACATTTCGTACAACTAATAGAATTACCGTAATACTAGTACATACACCTTGTCACTTCCAAATGGTATCAAAGGGACTGAGGCCCTCCTGAAAGCCTCATCCATTGATGCGTCATTGGACAAAAATTACAGTTAACCGACCACTACTAGATAGCAATGGTACCTTCTAAAATGCAACCTAACGGACTGCCGACGTCCTGCAACCCTCATCCTTTGATGCCTCATTGATAAGCATCCTCCATCTGCCATGTAGTCCAAAATTGATTACACAAACAGCAACGATTGGTCACAACTAAGAAAAGAAATGTTTGCTATGATCAGGAAGTTGTGATACCTCAATTTGGGATATGGTACAGTCCGGTCCACACGCGCATACTCTCAATAGAATCACCAGCAAGTAAATCCATCCCAATACGGTTCACAGGGTGGCCAAGGATCTGCGGTTCCTCTGCTGCTTTCATCTCAACCAGATAGTTGTGGAGTGCGAAGCAAGCAATGATGATCTTCGCTTGCATGGCGGGGGCATAAAAAGGAATTCCATCCAATATGTGCTACCTGCTCTTTAGCACTCCGAATGCCCTTTCAACCACATTGCGAATGCTTGCATGGTGATGGTTAAACTTCTCCTCCAAAGATGTAGGGGGTACTTCCACAAACTGTTGGAGATGGTACCTTTCATTCTTGTACGGCGCTAACCATGTTGCAATTTATATCCAGAATCCACAGCATAAAACATTCCTACAAAAAAGTAATCCCATAGACCATTAGTCATCGATAGAGATACACACAGTTCAAAATGACTACATAAACTTAAATCCTTCGTCGCATGATTTAAATTACATAGTAACAAGACATAAAAGTGTTTCATGAATGAATTTGAAGGCTAACCTGCCGGTGGATGTGGGAAACATTCGTCCTGTTGACAATCCCTTAGGACGGCCATGTCATGGCATGCCCCTGACCTCCCAGCTCCAACAAATGTGAAGCGCATTTTGTGATCAACTATTCCTAACACATTAAAGCTTGTCCAACCTTTCCTATTGAGCATGTCCTCTCGTGAATCCTTTTTTACTTTAACTGGAATGTGAGTTCCATCTAAAGCACCAATGCAGCCATCAAAGTATGGTGACCACTTTTGCAGCCTAGGACTAACTCTTGAGTAGGTTGGGTCTTTGGGACAAATGACTGTTTGGGCAATCTTAGCATGACATCTGCCACATGAGCCATCTTCCTATGTATAGTGTCTAAGGAACGATGAAACGTGTCCATGATCTCCCTAGTTGACTGACGGGTTGCACAAGCCCACACAAACATGGCTAATGCCTCAATGGACTCAACCTCTTGTGTAGATTGTAGACCACACTCTTAAACTAACTTGTCATGGAGGTGATAGAAGGATTCAGGATACATACAAAAGTTCCGTTTGCAGCTTTCCCGGTCCCTCAAGGTCAGTTCAACCCATTGACGGCCGGTGAGAAACTGAAACGGGGGTGGCGATTCCTCCTCGTCAGACTCCTCCTCTTCGGCTGTACTTACCACTGCTGCACACGCAACAGTAATGGCTGCCTAGTCGAAAAACGCCGCCTCATCTATGCTGGACATCCTACAAGTCTTTAAATTAAAATGTATACAACAGGTGACAAAAATAAGCAATGGACAAGTAATACCGTTGGGACAGTGCAGGAAAGTGCAGTAATACCTTTCCCTAATTGAACCAGGTGGCTGCTACCTTCATCCAGCAAATGCCTTCCTTCTCAATTGTTGCACAGAAAAGGAGTTGCAAGCAAGTTAATTAAAAATTTATAACGAAGCAAAAATTATAATTCAGGAAGTAAGTAAATAGTAGAGTTCATAATAATCCATCACACATTACACAAATAATCCATCACACATTATTACAAATAGTTAATAACTACGTCGTCGTGGGCACTCAAGGCCCCAGAAAAATGTCATAGTATACATAGTTCATGACATAGCACACGCATACAACTTTGAAACAAGGAAACAAATATATGTCCCAGTTCATTTCAGTAGCTTCCAGTTGAAATCGATCCAAGCAATGCGGGACTCGCGGCTAGTCAGGCGCATGAACTGAACACGATTCAAGTGATCCTTGCAAAGATGCAGAGCTTTCAAGTAGTGTTCTGTTCCCTTCATAAATCCATCTTCGCCCAATGCCTCCAACACACCTATCATCTTATCTTCGTCATCTTTCTTGGCCATCATGGCGTTGTTCTGAACAAAGGTCTCTGCCATGACCTGCACAGCATCTTCCATTGAGCTACGGCTCCTCTTCTTTGTTAGGCTGTTAACGCTCCCTCCAAGAGATGTCCTCTTTGATGCTGTTCTGTCAGCAGAGCCCCCCAAAAACTCCTGTTCCAAGCCGCGAGGACTGTCAGCAGGGACAGGAGAAGGGACATGAGAAGATGGTGTCCCCTGATTCACACCCCCAGCGCAGAGCAAATTGCCCCTGTCTTGGGGTGTCCTCCCATATAGCAATTCCAGGTCTTCAAGGAGGGGTGGAGGCTTGCCACGATCTTGTTCAGGGGTGGCCTCATCCTGCAGTGTAGAAATGATTAAGCAAAGGTACGGGTACATCATGTGTGCAAAGAGTGTTCTGGGTGAAGCACATACCCCATCTGCATGTTCCTCCCAGTAGGAGTCATCAGCTGAAACGCCGCCAGTGTTGCGATCGCGGCCGAGACCAGTTTGCGTTTGAAGACCCAGCCATGTTTGGTAGGATCGTTTCATACTGCCAAGCTTGTTCCTTGCTTGCCTGTGATCATATCTGCCTGGAAAGGCTTCGTAGAGGCCTTGGTGAATATGTTTCCAGCCTAGTCCAGTTGGCCCAATGGCGTTGAAGTTGCGAAGAGTCTTCTCCTGCTTGCAAAGTTCCATCAACAATTTGGTTGCCTCATAGTCCCAAATTGCGCGGTTCCGGTCCACCTGTACCCACAGCCCAGTGTGGCATTGCATAGAGTAACTCTATCCACAGTTCATTTCACAAAGGAATATTAACACTAGAGTTAAAGAATAACCACAACTTGCCTTGATTCGTTGGCGGCGGCGTTTTGAACGCAAGGAAGACTGATGCCTGGCTTCAGTAGGAGAGCACGATCCGGTGGATGAGCGTGCCAGCGTATCCAATGGCAGAAGTAACACAGATGCCTTTTGTGATCCGGTTGCTGCATATGAAGCCACAGCAAGTTTAGGGTTTCAAATCAATACCTTGAAGCTACAGCAACCAGATTTATGGTAACATGGCAACACTAAACTGTTACGGCAAACTAAAAAACAATATACAACTTGTTTCGATGCAGCACCATCAATTGAGGGCTATGAAGCAAGGTGTGCACCTGGGTGTCTACATCCCTAGCTTCGCCACTGCATAAACCGGCTCGTACTGGACCAAATGAAGGTGGAGGCGGCAGGATCTACTCACCACGGTGACGAGGATGATGGCGACGATGCAGCAGATCCGCGGCAGGCGACGGCGAGACGATGAGTCGACGAGGTGGTGCCGGCGACGGTGACTGGAGGGGGGAACGCGGGGATAGTTAATCCAGGCGGTGTCGCCGGCGGCGTGGACGCGTCGCACCGAATCGGCCGCCGGCGCCACGGATCCAGGCGACGGCGGCAAAACCCAGACCTAGAGTGGGGCGGTCGCGGCCGATGCGGACAGCGGCGTGGGCGGCCGATGCGGAGAGGAGGAGCGGACAGCGGCATGGGCGGCCGAGGCGGAGAGAAAGAGCGGACAGCGGCGGGGGCGGCGACGGCGGGCGAGGCAGAGAGGAGGAGCGGAGAGTGGAGGCTTGGGCAACGCGAGAACGCTAGCGACTGGATAAGATTCGCGCGGGCAACAGGCCGCGGGAATGACTCGCGCGCACCTCGCAGCCCGCGGCCTTCTTCCACCCTGCCGAACGGATGGGCTGCTTCTCCTGTTGCGGCTTAACAGGTGCAGCTGCAGCGGGCTGCAAATGTGTGCTGCCGAACGGGCTGATTGAGCTTTGAATTGTACGTCTGGGCTGCTGAGGTACGTTGAGGTGCCACAAACTTCTGTCAGACGTCGCCCACGCCCACGCGGCATGGCAAATTGGCAATCCCAGGTCCTGGATTGAGTACAGTACCATCACCATTTTTCTAGAAAAAAGAAGAGACAAATACCTTATGCCATGAGCGAACCCAAAACGTTCCATTACTATGTTAGTATGTATTATAAAAATACGATTCCTTGTTTCATGGATGCCATGATATCTCTTGTGAGATTTGTTGTTTTACTTAAAGCATGCCGCATGATTCTTTTTTATAAAAATATATGTGCGTCTTATGTGGTGTGAACTATTGATACCTGAATGCGTGTAACATGGGTTCAGATGGCTGTGTGTGTGAAAGAGAGTTGTCTCGATCGGTAAACAAAACTAATGCAACCACACAAATGCATATATTAGACTATCCACTAATAAATTAAGAAAATAAGGTAATTGCCATAAAAGGATAAACAAAACAAGATTATGGTCATGTAAGGACAAAACAAGGAATAAACGATAAAAAATAAAACATTTAGTTAACTTTTATTTAGAGATTAAATTGTACTAGACATAACAATTTTATCAAAATTACTTCAATACTGCACACTCTGTGATGATGTCTAGAGCCTAAAGATACAAGTTATAACACCACAATGGAGCTGGTGGTCTTAAGAGCTAAAGGGAAACATCTTGACAGACTAAAGGATTGGATTGATCTTTGAAACTCCTTTTTCTTCTTCTTTGCCTTATGGCTTTCTTTTGCCTTTTTTTCCATTTGATGTCAAGACTTTTGTTGTTTATTTCGTTTCAATATATCATAATCTGTAGCGGCAGCGGAGGATTTGGTTGCACTAGTCGTTTGGGAGAGGAATTGATTCCTGTTCTCCGCACGGTGAGAGAGAGAGCTGTGGGGAAAACTTCAGAATTCATAAGGAGAACGATAGCACTGCTATTTGGGCCAAACGTGTGCCAAAGAAGCTTGCAAAATTAGGCACGATGGAGTGTTTTCTTATCGAAGCCACCAGCATCGTTAAACCTTAAACGAACGGTTTGGATGGGGGACGGCACGCTGTGCCGTTTGACAAGCGACGGCAGACGATTTGGTTCCATCACCGCGTGTCGTGCACCAGTCCTTGGGAAGCCTCACCGGCTCGATCCCGGCTGCGCCGCCACGCATGTGCAAACGCAACTTCCATTTTCCACTCCTGGAGATGCACGCCACCGATCAGGGATTTGCCTGGCTAGCGAAGACCGGCGCCGCTCCGCCTCTACCACGCGATCCATGAACGGCAACTTGTACCTGATAGTCAGCGCACGAGCAGGTCTCGTTTTCCATTCTTTGCCGCCACCGCCGCCGTCGTGGCGACCCGCTCGCGCATCGGGTCCGGGACAGCGAAGCCTGTCGATCAACTTGCTGACCATGTACGCGCTTCTCATGGCTCATGCGCTCCAATAATCAAGACTGCATAATCTCCCTCTGTCGCTCTCTAAGATCATAAAGTCAACTGGGAAGTAAATAATCAATGAGCACGAGCGCTCAAGCAAGCTCATTCCGCCTTCTCTGATTGATTCTCTCTTGGTCGTCTCCCTGATCTCTGCAGTTATTATATAATAAGGTCACCTCTGCCGACGATCGATGCTACCTCTAGCTGTAGGAGATGTCTTCAGGCTCCGGCTTGGACGCCGGACACCCTGCTCGAGATTCATCAAGTATGGAGGATGGCTCCGCTTCCGACACGGTGGCGGAAGTTGCCGTCGTTGCCGCCGCGGTGGACCACCGCGGCCGGCCGGCCTCCCGAGCCTCGAGCGGCGGCTGGAAGTCGGCTTCCTTCATCATAGGCAAGTATCACCAGTGTGTATACTATATAAGCTACGCCTCTGTGCTTCTATACGAGCAACGGTGGACACATTGCTTGCGTGTTGATTTTCTTGATGCGCTGGGTTGATACGTGCATGCATATTGCAGCTGTGGAGATCGCCGAGCGGTTCTCCTTCTACGGCGTGTCGGCCAACCTGATCACCTACCTGACGGGGCCAATGGGCGAGGGGATCGCCGCGGCGGTGGCGGCGCTCAACGCGTGGAACGGGGTGGCGATGCTGCTGCCGCTGCTGGGCGGGACGCTCGCGGACAAGTGGCTCGGCCGCTACCGGACCATCGTCTTCGCCTCGCTCCTCTATATCCTCGTAAGCAAAACAAATGGGATTGATTATTATATCTTTATTTGCTTCTTGAATTCTCTGAAATAAAACGAAAAAATATAATAGCATCCCATTGGCTGGGTTCTGGATGATTACTGCATCAGTGGAACACCGAGGTTGCTTGGCACCATTGGATGCCACAAATCTCGGGCCACTGCATGTTGGACGAGCCGGGAATTTGGAATACATACTGCTCGATCAGAAGAGTAGAGTAAATAGACATGACGCATCGAGTCACGGAACAGCGAGGAGAGCAGCGGCAAAGCCAACAATTTGAAAGTAAATTAGGATATTTGGGTCACAGATACTTAGGAAGCTGAGTGAATCAGCTGGCTAGGTGATGAAGAATGTTGGTATTGCACCCCTAGCCACCTTAAGACCTTTTACACTCGAATCTGGGTCACAATACTTGGGATGGGCGAGAAGCCCCTTTTCTCTAAAAAAAAAATACTTGGGACGTCTAATCAATGAATATGATCGGGTATGTTCCTTTGTAGTCTTCTCTACAATCTGTCGTAGTTTTTTTCCAGGGGGGGGGGGGGGGGGGGGGGGGGGGGGAGGGGGTTATGCCCCCCAAGTGCACTTTCTGAACATTAGTTATCAGTCATGTGGTGTTTAATCTCTCTATTATTATGTAATGGAAATTGTTTTAACTCCATCCTGCCCTCCCCTAGCCTTACTATTTGGTGGTAGCGCTTCCGGACTCTGAGTCCGAGACCATCTCCTTCTTTTGCTGCTGCGCTACCACCAAATATCTAAAAAGTTTTGGGGCCTCACCTTAGCGTCGTTGAATTGCTTTCTCCTGCAATCTCGTCATAGGTGGCGGCGGCTCCCGGCTCACCATCCCCTCCACTAACCACCATCACCATTTTTTGACAACATGCATCCAAGCTAGGATGCCTCATGTAACCACGACGGTAGTATAATTCCGGCCAAAACAGCAACTCCATCAATTGCACGAAATACTAGTGGGATGGATGAGCTCCCCTATAGTTTTATTCTCTCCGTAGGAAATTTCGAACATGCTGAGGAAAAGTCATGTCCCTAGGACACTGCTTAATGTTGGTTTTGTCTCCTGAACATGGTATCTCTTCTTTGGTCTCATAGACATTGAGAAAACATGACTTTTGTCTACATGACACTATAGCAGGAAAAGTGACTATTTTTAATTTTTTTTATTTCAATGCACAAAATACATTACATCTTGAAATTTGGAACACATGTGGATTGTTTCATTTCCTGCCCATGTGGTTTTCTTGATTTTTTTGTCGATTATTTGCAAAGTTTTATTTTCTAAAAAATAAATTTTTAGTTAGAAAATTATGAAAACACTCAACAATAAATATAAAACAACTACATGTATAAGAAATATAGTAATGTGCTTGTGCCAAATTTCAAGTTGCAATGTATTTTGTGCCTCAAAATAAAAAAAAATGAAAATAGTCACTTTTCCTGCTACAGTGTTTTGGAGACAAACCAACATTAATTAAGCAGTGTCCCACAGACAATTTTTTTTTAATGGTACGGAAAGCAGATGTTCCCTATGAATTTCAGTGTTTGTCGAAAACCAGTGGAAATTAAAATGTAGGCAACAAAAGAATTCAATGTGTCAGTTTTCCTACAAAATGACAATTCCAAAGGACGAGCCGGATGCCACAAATCTCGGGCCACTTCATGTTGGACGAGCCGGGAATTTGGCACACAAGAGTAGAGTAATAAACATCGCGCATGGAGTCACCGTACAGCGAGGAGAGCAGCGGCAGAGCCAACAATTTGAAAATTAGAATATCCGGGTCAAAATTTTATCACAGATACTTGGACGTCTAATCCAGTGAATATGACTAGGTCACACAAAAAATTTCAGAGGAACAAAAGTCCCATTCCTTTCAGTAGACAAGTGTTGATGTTCCTTTGTTGTCTTCTCTACAACCCAAACCCAAGTCCGGTATAGTAGCGCATCCTAGGAAGGGGTTAAATGTGATTCAAGCAACAAGTTGTTGCTTCTGACTTAATCCCCTTCTTTTGGATGCGCTACCACCAAATACCTAATAAGTTCTGAGGCTCTCTAAAAAAATGTTCTGAGGCATCATCTGAGTATCGTCTAATGGTGTTCTCCAACCTCACCATAGGCGGCGTCTCCCGCCTCACCGTCCCCTCCACCAACCACCACTACTATTTTTGTCAATATGCATCGCAGGGTGCTTCATCTAATTTTTTTTTTGAAGGAAAGCTGGCAGGTGCGCTGCCTTTTCATTAAGTTAGAAGAAAAGAGAAGTGGAGGACAGAAGCCCTACGGAGTTTCACATAATACAAAGTAGGCAGCCCATAGCTGGCTCACTGAACAAAAGAAAACAGAGTGGCCAACAGGCTGGCCAGGGACGCTAAAAGAGAAGAAAAGGAAGGGGACGGAAGAGCAGCACTCTCAGACGTTGAGCTTCAGATTTCCACCTCGCCGTATCCATCACCCGGAGCCACATCTCCGTTGTGCCCCTGCATTCCATTTGCCATTTTGTAAAGGGTTATTTCCTCCTTAGCTATTAAAGCTACCTGGATGTGATCTCGCTGCTTGTTTTCAAAAATGCGCCGATTCCGCTCTTTCCAAATATTCCACCACGTATAGAGGATGATTCGCTTTTGTGGCTGGAATTATACTACTACAGATATTAGATGAAGCAACTCCATCAATTGCATGAAACACTACTGGAATCAATAAGTTCCCCTACGGTTTTGTTCTCTCCCTAGAAAATTATGGACATGCTAATGAAAAATCATGTCCTTAGGACTGATAATTGCATAAAGCGCCCGTAAGTGGCTTGGAGTTTGAGACTCCCACACAAAGTTCGAGATTCCCACACATAAGTCATTTTGTTGCAAATGCTCACCCACCCACTAGGGTTTTGCGCGTCTAGACGCAAGACTCTGTGTGAACGCTGAGTCTAGGCTCTAGTCACACCACTCTAGACACAAAACACGTCTAAGATTGTCTAGATGGTCTTTGACCGTGTAGATGTGGCCTCTAAACACGCTCTAAACATGTTTAGACAGCATAATGTGGGCAATCGTCTAGACCAACAAGACGTGATCCATATGGACTATGAGCAGGAGCAAGCGGAAGATATAGATGATTAACCAATGCATTTAATTAATTTATTATGAATTGCTATTTGCTTATTATGTTTATAACTTGTGAGAATTGAGAACTAATAAATGATGAGTCTGTCTTATTTCGATATTTGTCATTTGCAATGCTATATATTTGAATTTTTCTGCTGCCATGGTACAAAAGTAGAGCTACATAGTTGGATTTTCTGCTGCTATAGTGCAAAAATGTATAATACGTCTAATACGTCTAGACGTCTAGAAAAGCATTGCATATACCATAATATTGGCACACAATCAGAGTTGATCATCATATTCATACATTGTGCTTCATGTTGTTGATAGCGGCCTCATGGTGAACAATATAATGCAACCATATTTACCTGTAATTTAGAATGGAATGACACTTTGCCTTATATTATTTACATTTACACGTTGTTTTCCTTCGTTTTTTGTTTCCATAAAACCGGAATAAACGTGTCAAGTTATAAGATAACAAAGGCAAAGGTGCAAACCGCACCATCATGCATGGGCCGCACTACGCAGGCCGGTCACGCTGTATAGAATGTTATCCGCCGCCACTGGTCCGGCCGCGGTTTCTGCCCAGCCCGCGCGAGCCCAGGGGCCACGCACGCTCGTTCCACCAGGCCACACACACACCACTCGTGTAGTCGTGTTGTGTCCGATCTAGCGCAGATGCGATCCCAGAATTTCCTGTCCGATCCGGTCGATTTGACCGTGCTCGCCAGGTGCCTGTCACCAATAATGTCTGGTGGGGCAGATAACAGCATGTCTTGTAGCAATAAAAATCGGTGGAGTACTAGGAGAAACAGATCAGACTTCAGAGCCGTGTTCTGTGCTTCGAGCCTCCGCCGCCGCGCGCGGCAGAACAGAAGCGACCGTGTGCGATTGGCGAGCGAAGCGGCTTTGCGGCTGCGCTAGCTCACCTCTCCGGCTTCTCCGGCCGTGTTTCCTCTTCCAGCCGCTCGTATAAATCCCCGATCCGCGATGTCTCCTTCAGGCTCGGGATCGGACCCACTGCTCGCGCGCGGCGGCGGCGGCGACGGCATGGCGGACGGCTCCGCCGCGTCCGCGGTGGACCACCGCGGCCGCCCCGCCGACCGCGGCGCCACCGGCGGGTGGAGGTCGGCGCTCTTCATCATAGGCAAGCAGTACTTCAACTCTCTCTTCCCTTCAGTCCATCCTCGTCACCGCTCATCACCACTGCCACGAACAACACACGCGCACAGTAGTTCATCCATCGATCTTCACCTGATCGAGCGGTTGATGAGCCGATCCGAGATTTAATTCCGACGGACGGGGCGGGTTGTCGCGTGCTGCAGCGGTGGAGATCGCGGAGCGGTTCGCGTTCTACGGCGTGTCGTTCAACCTGATCAGCTACCTGACGGGCCCGCTCGGGGAGGGGAACGCGGCGGCGGCGGCCGCCATCAACGCGTGGAACGGCGTGGCGCAGCTGCTGCCGCTGCTGGGCGCCGCCGTTGCGGACAACTGGCTCGGCCGCTACCGCACCATCACGCTCGCCTCGGCTCTCTACATCCTCGTAAGCACAACATCCCAACCGGCCGGCCATTTCGGCACTTTTTCTTAATTTCGTTCCGCTTGTCCTCTTTTTTTTTTTTTTTTTTTTTTTTTGAGTTGTCCGCTTGTCCTCTTGGTTTCGTCCTTCACGCTTCGTTTGATTGAGAGAGAAATTAAAGGAAGCAATTGTGTTTCCTCATTGACTGACTCCTAATCCTATTACGTCGACTACACGGGCAGGTGGTCTGGGACGCTACTTCATAGAGCGTTGTTGGGCCAAGTTGTTCTCAAAATATCGTAGGGTGTACTGACGTTGTTGGCGTGGTCACATCACATCACTTTCTGTAAGTACCTGTCATTAACGCAGTGTGTTAGTTAGCGTCATCGCTGATGGAATCATGGAAAACGGAAGGGAGGAGCATCTAGGCAGCGTTCGGTGAGTTTTTAGAGGGGTCATATCAAAATGTCGGCACGATTTATGTGTACTAAACAAAGTCAAATTACAAAATTAAGTCCAGGACCTCCTATCTATTTCGCGAGACGAACGTAATGAGGGTAATTAAGTGACGATTAGACGATGGTTACTGTAGCATTACTGTGTCAAAATATTGATTATTAGGCTCGTTAGATTCGTCTCGAAAAATAACGCGTCTGCAGAAAGGTTTTGTAATTAAATTTTATTTAGTACCCTTAAATAGTAAGATTCTTTTTACTTTAGCGGGGTATAAACTTTAGAGGGTTTTAGAGGGTTATCCGAACGGGGCTAGTCCCCCTCTGATTCATGCGCTACTGTAATCATCAGTTTTCATTTTTGTACCGAGATTCAGAACTTCAGTCTGCAGATATTTTTGAACCTAATCTGCAGATATTTTGATCGTCTTGTCGTGCACGGGCTTTTACCCAAGCAATTACGTAAATCGTATTTTAGTCCAGGAGGAGTGCATAAATTTTGGCCCACAACGTTGGGAATAAGCTAGCCCATGGACTGAATTGTCCCCGTTTGGAGCCTGGGCCTTCAAAAGCGATGGTGTGGTTCTCGGGCATGATGTGTTGGCCGTGGCTTTTCTTTCGTCTTCACTCATCACTCAGAGCGTAAAGAGAATGAGGAAATTCCCTGTATGGCCTCAAAGAAATGATTTGCCTCCTATGGCTTCTCAGGATTGAACTTCCTTATAAGCCCAAGATCAATTTTGAGTTCCCTCTATGGCCTTTTGTTACTCCTACCGTTAAAAATCCCTTCCCAGCACGCGAATTGTCGATTATACCCTCAAGCCTTTCTCTGTCTTCTCTCCATCGCAACTGACCGGTCTTATCGCAAAAATACGATTCGAAAAAAAAAGATAACAGGCACATCGCGCGAATGGCGGAGGGCGCAAACTAAAGGAATTTTCTAAAATGGTAATTTACAAAAATACACCTATTAATTAATACTCACTTTCACGCAATGTTTTTTAAATATAAATGAAGTCATTTTCGTATCAGGGGTAAAATGGTACTTTTACCCCTAGTTAACACCGTTAGGGCACAAACTAACGGAAGGGTCATAGAGGGAAGGCAAAAATGTTTTGGGCCTGATAAGGAACTTCAGTTCTGGGAGGGCCATGGAAGGAAGCTTCATTTCTTTCGAGGCCATACAGGGAATTTCCTCAAAGAGAATTTTGACTGACCGGACTTGCACGTTGCAGGGTTTGGGCATGCTGGCATTCTCAACCTTGCTCCCCTCCGGCAGCGGCCAAAAATGCACCCCCGCCGGCGGCAAGGCCTGCACACCGTCCACCCTCCAGGTGGCCTTCTTCTACGTCTCCCTGTACCTGGTGGCCGTGGCGCAGGGCGGGCACAAGCCGTGCGTGCAGGCGTTCGGCGCCGACCAGTTCGACCCGAGCGACCCCTCGGAGTCCGTGTCCCGGAGCTCCTTCTTCAACTGGTGGTACTTCGGCATGTGCGGCGGCACGGCCGTCACGCTGGTGCTCCTCAGCTACGTGCAGGACAACATCGGGTGGGGCCTCGGGTTCGGCATCCCCTGCGTCCTCATGGCCTGCGCGCTCGTCGTCTTCCTGCTCGGCACGCGGACGTACCGCTACTACGTCACCGGCGGCAAGCGCGGAGGCCTGTTCGCTCGCGCCGGTGAGGCTTTCGCCGAGTGGCGGAGCAGGCGGAAGGCGGGCCCTCTACATCAGGCTTCGGAAGAACACCATGGAGCGGCGCCCGGACTCAGGTACTGACCGTACGTACGTCTGTGGGAATCAATTTGGTGCATGGTGTTCGACGCTGTAACAGGCAGTAACTGATAACTGATGTGCATTTTTCTAGTGTCGATGAGGAGCAGCAGGTGGTATCCGATGCAGGCGTCTTCAAGGAGGCCAAGGCCGTCCTCCGGCTGTTCCCGATCTGGGCGACGTGCCTGATCTACGCTGTGGCGTTCTCGCAGTCATCGACGTTCTTCACCAAGCAGGCGGCGACAATGGACCGGCGCATCGGCGAGCACTTCAAGGTCCCGCCGGCCGCGCTGCAGAGCTTCATCAGCATCACCATCGTGCTGTTCATCCCGATCTACGACCGCGTCATCGTGCCGCTGTCGCGGCGCTACACGGGCGTGCCGTCGGGGATCACCATGCTCCAGCGCGTCGGCGCCGGGATGCTGCTCTCCCTCGTGTCCATGGCAGTCGCGGCGCTCGTTGAGGCGCGCCGCCTCCGCACGGCGCGCGACGCGGGGCTCGTGGACCGGCCGGGCGTCCCCGTCCCGATGTCGCTGTGGTGGATGGTGCCGCAGTACGTGCTGTTCGGCGCCGCCGACGTGTTCACCATGGTGGGGCTGCAGGAGTTCTTCTACGACCAGGTGCCCGACAAGCTGCGCAGCCTCGGGCTGGCGCTGTACCTCAGCATCTTCGGTGTGGGGAGCTTCATCAGCAGCGCCCTCGTGTCGGGCATCGACCGGGCCACGGCGGCGCGGGGCGCCAGCTGGTTCGCCAACAACCTCAACCGGGGCCACCTCGACTACTTCTACTGGCTCATCGCCGCGCTCAGCGCGCTCGAGCTCCTCGCCTACCTCTTCTTCGCGGCAACCTACAAGTACAAGAACAAGACAACCGTGCACGCTAGCTTGTTGTGAGAGCGAGCGCGTCGGCTTCGTGGCTCCATAGTCGATGAGATGTAAAGTAAAATTGTAAGTGGTTCTTCCTCCTCAATTAGGATTTGCATGGAAACTAGTCTTGATGCGCTGTAAAATTGTAAATGATGCTTTGAGACGAAATTTTATGACAGTTGATATTCAAACCGGATGAACCACCAGCTACCTGTCCATTTTATTTGCAATCTCCCCAGGATCGTGCAGAAATAAGGGAATCGAAATTTTTTCAAGCTCCCCACGGAACACACTCAAAACCAGGACACGCCGCAGAAACGCCGGACCCAGCTCAAAACTGACGAGCACCCGCGAGTTCCACCACCTACCAACTAACCACCGCTCGCCCGTGTTCCCCACACACCCCTCCCTCCTGCAGGCTGCAGTCAAGAACACTCGACCGCTTCACCGGACAGCTCTGCTCGCTTGCTCACGCCCCCGCGGAGTCGCCCCCGGTGGCAAGCCAGCTGCCAGCCATGGCGCCGGAGCCGGACCAGACCTCCTCGGATCCCCTCCTCCTCCCCCGCGGCGCGAAGCCCACCGGAGGCTGGAAGTCCGCGCTGTTCATCATCTGTAAGTCTCTCGCGCGCAATCGCACTCGAGCTCGATTTGCCTCTCTTGCTTAATCACGGTCGTTTCTTTGGTTGGGATTTACCAACTGAAAAGGGGTGGAGGTGGCCGAGCGATTCGCGTACTACGGCATCTCGTCGAACCTGATCAACTACCTCACCGGCCCGCTCGGCCAGACCACGGCGTCGGCGGCCGCCGCCGTCAACGCGTGGTCGGGCGCCGCGTCCATGCTGCCGCTGCTCGGCGCCGCCGTCGCCGACTCCTGGCTCGGCCGGTACCGCACCATCGTCGCATCCTCCGTGCTCTACATTACGGTCAGCGCCCAACCTTCACCGCACTTCTCTCCGCCCTGAGACGATTGCTGTTTTTTCCCCTATGCTCATAGTTCATCAGTTCCTCTTGCACAGAAAATCCACTTTTAGTTGCGTGCGTCAGTTTTTGCTGTCACGTGGTTGTGCATCCGTACGGGATCATGTATCCGATTCAACACGAGGGGTGCTTGGAGTCGCGTTGATGTGGTATTAAAAATTAAAAATTAGTCAGATATTTTGGCAACCATATATGTCCCAGAGTTGCTTCCGTAATCTGTTCATAGCTCAGCTCAACGGTCTCATGTCATGCATAGGAAGTGAGCACTGTTCTTCTACAAGCATCCATCTCACCTGACGTAGCATGAACAACAACTTTATTTGTCAGCGTTTGCGCCACTGCAGAGATCTTTCGTGATCGTTCCGAATTCAACTAAACTTTGCAACCTTTCTCGTTCAAATGCGCAAGTTTCTTCATCGATTTTCATTTCAACTTTTATTGCACTTGCACATACGTACCATTTTTTGCACATGTCTTAGTCAATTGATCATACACGGCATCGGTCCAGTCATTTTCAGCGTGTTTAGTAGAAGAAAAAAATGCCCCCTGCTTCAGTGTAAGCTGAGAGTCAATGGCGAAATACTGTATCGCCTGCTGGAGGTTGCTTTCGAATCAGAAACAGAATCAACGAAATTGGGAAGCAAAAGCGAGCCACGCTAAAATTAATTTCGCTAACAAATATTCTGTGCCCCTTGGAGATTCGAATCATGTTTCCTGGAGAAATGAATCAACAGTACCGGTTTGAGCATCGACAGGTACAGCTAATTTTCAGTTATTGATTGATGCTGAATCACAAACAATTGCCGTAATGACCTGCTCGTCCAAAGAAACATGAAACTTCTGTTGTAGAGTTTTTGAACCGAAGGAAATGTAACATTATAAAAGATAAGTCAAAAACTGTAACATTGTGAAAGCTAGGTTCAAAACTATATGCAGTGCCCCATTTTTTTTCAGAGTTTGAACCTGTTAAAATTGTAAATATTGAAACCTATTGGGTCCCTTCTTTTTTAGAGTTTTTGAACCTAATAAAACTGCAACATTTTTAAAGTCAAGCATTCCCCTGTTTTTTTACTCAAATGTCATTCCCATGAGCACAACATTCTCAATAATCACACTGGGTGAATCAGTTGTTATGATTCCTGAATGTATCTAATTTTGCACTAGATTTCCGTTGCAAGCTTTTGTTCAGTAAAATGACCATCCTTCTCATACAAATTTTGCGAATTGGCAGGCACTTGGAATGTTGACACTCTCATCTATGATCCCATCATCTCAAAGGCAACAATGCAGCGTCTCCTCCACTGGCCCAAGAGTATGCCCGCCGTCTTCTCTCCAGACAGTCTTCTTCTACGTCTCCCTCTACCTGGTGGCCATCGCCCAGAGCGGGCACAAGCCATGCGTCCAGGCCTTCGGCGCCGACCAGTTCGACGTGACGGACCCAAGGAGTCGGCGTCCCGAGGCTCCTTCTTCAACTGGTGGTACTTTGGGCTCTGCGCGAGCGCGACCGTCACGATAGCGCTCATGAGCTACGTCCAGGACAACGTCGGCTGGGGTCTCGGCTTCGGCGTGCCGTCCATGGTCATGCTGCTCGCGCTCGTCATCTTCCTGCTCGGCACAAGGACGTACCGATTCTACGATTCCGGCCATGGCAGCGCATTCTCCAGCGTTGGCAAGGCCATCGGGGCGTGGAGGAAGAGGTCGCAAGAAGCCGTGTTGCCGGAGCTGGAGCACGGTGAGCGCTCCGAGGACTCGGTGGTGACGGAGGAGGTGAAGGGGCTGGCGAGGCTGTTCCCGATATGGGCGGCGTGCCTGCTCTACGGCGTCGTGTTTGCGCAGCCGCCGACGCTGTTCACGAAGCAGGCGGCGACGCTGGACCGGAGAATCGGCTCGTCGTTCCAGGTTCCTCCGGCGGCGCTGCAGTGCTTCCTCGGCTTCAGCATCGTCACCAGCGTCGTGCTGTACGACCGCGTCCTGGTGCCCGTGGCGCGCAGGGTCACCGGCGTCGCCTCGGGCATCACCATGCTGCAGCGGATCGGCACCGGGATCGCCCTGTCCCTGGTCACTCTGCTCGTCGCCGCGCTGGTGGAGATGAGGCGGCTGCGAGCGGCGAGGGACGCTGGCGTTCCCGGCGTGGCGGTGCCCATGAGCCTGTGGTGGATCATGCCGCAGTACGTGCTCTTCGGCGCCAGCGAGATGTTCACCATGGTCGGCATGCAGGAGTTCTTCTACGACCAGGTCCCCGGCGCGCTCAAGAGCCTCGGGATGGCGCTGTACCTCAGCGTCCTTGGCGTTGGCAGCTTCATCAGCAGCTTCCTCATCTCTGTCATCGACAGTGTGACGAGGAGGAACGGCGGCACGAGCTGGTTCGCGGACGACCTCAACAGGGGGCATCTCGACTACTTCTATCTGCTGCTTGCCGCGCTGACCGCGCTGGAGCTTCTTGCTTTTGCGTACTTCTCTGCTTCTTACGTTTACAGGAGGAAGGCATGAACATAAGTATGCTAATGTACATACACCTTTCAGTACTTCATCTATCTGTGAATTCAGATCGTATAGCAACATAATGTGCAGCATTTGGCCCAAGTATGCAGCTGTACAGTTTGAGTAAGGATATGGAGTGCAACAATGATTTTAGTGATGTTGTTCTGGGTGCACTACTTGCTAATTGCTTCACAAAGAAAAAATTGTTGTAACGAAATTCAAGAAAAGGGAGAAATCAAATTGGATTCCAACCTGAAATCAGAACAGAAATTAGAGGGGAGAGGACCCTTTTGATAGTCTGATTCATCAGGGTATGTTATCTGCCGAAGAACAATTTCATTTTGGGAACTGGAGAAATTGACGAAACAGTATCGCTATTCAGCACAGGGGTACAAAAGGGTAAGCAGATTAACAGAGTTGATAGCCAGTATACTTTCAGTACCATGATCTAATGCTAATGCTCGATAAGCCATCGCCTCGCAGGCACACAAATTTGCAAGTCGAACCGAAACTGAATCTAACAGCCTACAACCAATGCAGAGCAGAGGAGCAGCAGAGCTCACCTGCCCACCACATCAAACCTCCTCGAGCTCGACGACCGGCTCGGGCAGCGTGGGCAGCACCGGGTACTTGCGCGAGAAGCACGCGTCGCAGTAGTCCTCCGCCTCGGCGCCGTAGATGCTGTGCAGCTTGTCGAGCGAGAGGAAGGCGAGCGAGTCGCTGCCGATCTCCCGGCGCACGCCCTCCAGGTCCATCCGGTTAGAGATGAGCTCGCCCTCGCTGGGCGTGTCGATGCCGTAGAGGCAGGAGCCCACCACGGGCGGGCTCGCGATCCGCATGTGCACCTCTCGCGCGCCCGCGTCGCGGAGCAGGCGCACGATCTTGCTCGAGGTGGTGCCGCGCACCAAGGAGTCGTCCACGACCACGACGCTCTTGCCGCGGATGACGCCGTGCACGGGGGCCAGCTTGAGCTTCACGGCGAGGTCGCGGATCGCCTGCGTCGGCTGGATGAAGCTGCGGCCGCTGTAGTGCCACCGGATGAGGCCCTGCTGGAACTCGAGGCCCGACTCGCGCGCGAAGCCGAGCGCGGCGTAGAAGCCCGAGTCCGGCACGGGGATGACGACGTCGGCGCTCGGCGCGGGGGACTCCTGCGCCAGCGCGCGGCCGAAGGCGGTGCGGCGTTCGTGGACGGCGTGGGAGAAGACCACCGAGTTGGGCAGCGAGAAGTAGATGTGCTCGAAGACGCAGGAGCGGCGGGGCCGGTGCGGGACGAGGCAGGCCGAAGACACCGACATGTCGCGGCGGTCGACGACGACCACCTCCCCGGGCTCCACCTCGCGCTCGTAGGTGGCGTCGATGAGGTCGAGCGCGCAGGTCTCGGACGCGAACACGACGGCGCCGTTGCGGCGGCGGCCGAGCACGAGCGGGCGGAACCCGTGCGGGTCGCGCACCGCGAACATCTTGTCGGCCGTGAGGAAGAGCAGCGAGTACGCGCCCGCGAGGCGCTCGCACGCGTCGCAGACGCGCGCCAGCAGCGGCCGCGACAGCGACGTCGCGATGAGGTGGAGGATGACCTCCGTGTCCGAGGAGGTGTTGAAGATGGAGCCCCGCGCCTCGAGCTTGCCCCGCAGCGCCTGGTAGTTGACGAGGTTGCCGTTGTGCGCCACGGCCACCTGCCCGAACCGGTACCCGGCCAGGAACGGCTGCACGTTGCGCAGCGACGCGGCGGCGCCGGCCGTGGAGTAGCGCACGTGCCCGATGGCGGCGGTGCCCGGGAGGGAGGCGAGCCGGGACGGGTCGCCGAACACGTCCGCCACGAGCCCCAGCCCGGTCACCGACTTGAGCTTGCCGTCCCCGCCCACGGCGACGATGCCCGCGCCCTCCTCCCCGCGGTGCTGCAGCTTCTGCAGGCCCAGGTAGCACAGAGACGCGGCGTCCGGGTCCCCGACGATCCCGACCAGTCCGCACTCCTCTCGCGGGTGGTCGTCGTCATCTTCATCCACGCCGTAGGTGAACGGAGTGACGCGGTCGGGCAGGAGCGCCCCGGCCGCCGCCTCCCGCTGGCCGGAGCGGCTACGCAGGGAGAGAGAAAACGAGCCCGCGGAGTACCTCAGTTGCTGCTTCCGGTGGCGCTCGGATCCAGCGGCGGCGTGGTGGTGGAGGAGGAGGCGAGACGTGGACGTGGCGGCGGCGGCCATTCCCATCGGAGGAGTGGAGGGGTTGGAGCAGGGTGAGGGCAGAGGCGATGCCCTCCCGGAATGCGCGTCAAGGGCGGGATTTAAAGAAGTTTGCCGGAGGGCGCCTGCCTGCCGTAGGATCACGATGGAGCAGTACACGGTCGGGGGACTCGCGTCTCTGTACGGATCGCTGACTGGTGCGCTCAGCCGACTTGAAAACCTGTGGGCTGGATCAGAATGTTTGGAGCCGTGTGTGGCCCCTTGTTGATTGCGGGAAGATGGGCATAAACAGATGATGCCTACACAATGGGCCATATTATGTGGCATACAGGACGACCCTTCTCGCAATCGCAATTTGGCCCATGTTTTGTGGAAAATACTTTCAAAATAATTGACATTATCGCTTTAGCCATAGACAAAACATTCTAGGTGTCAAAAAAAAAGTCACAAATTCTATATTTCATATTAATTTTAAAAAAGAATGCACTTTGATGGCATTTTTCCTGAAAGATACTTTCAAAATAATTGACACTATAGTTTTAATCAAAGTCAACCATTTTTATCATTTTTCAAAAAAAAAATTACCATTAATCCTCACTAATATTTCTCTTTGTGCATTTTATGCCTAAATATTATATTTTTGAGCTATACAATGTTTAAAAATTGAAGGTCCAATATATAATTAAAAATTATATTTCACTCAACTGAACAATTCAATTTGTCCGTTTGACCTGCTAAACAAAATTATGGACCGATTTACCCACCACCCCCAAACAATTCAAGTTGGTGCAATGTAACTCCTATTACAATTTTTATCTCGGTATATAAGTCGAATAGGCAGCTTCAAGTTCAAATGTTATAATTATTTTAACATAAATTATTGTGTCAACTATTACAATGCAAATTTCAAATTCAACTGGTATGTCCAGAAACCCAAAAAAAAAAAAAACTTCAGTAGAAGGTATATTGCGCTGAATTGAATTGTTAGAGGGAGTAACTGAGTCATGATATTTTAAAATGTTGAAACATAAGAAACAATCAGACAACATAACATGTTCAGTGGAGTAAAATGAGCTTTTTCTCAATATAGAAATATTTGACATTGACGAAGGTGAGCATGCTAATCTAGAAACAGAGAAACAATGGGCCACTTGCCTTCCAAACAATAGAATTTTAGATGGAGAGGGGGGGCATGCCCCCCTTGATCACAACTAAGCTTCATGTAACAAAGTTAATAATGATATTTATGGTTCCTTTTTTGTATTTGATCTTGCTAGGGTATGCTCTCGTGGAATGATCCCTTGATCATACATAACTAAGCTTCGTGTAACAAAGTCAATAATGGTGTTTTCGGTTCCTATTTTTGTATTTGATCTTGCTAGGTCATGCTCTCGTGGAATGATCCCAAGGGGTGGAAGATCACTCACGGAGGCTATGGGCAATAGACAAATAGTAAATGTAGGAAATGTCAGAGCGGGTGATCCGTTAACGTGGCGGGAGTTGACGATTGTGAAATCAGTAATGACCAAACCTGAGACGAAGGATGAGGAGGCCTCTAGAGAAGAGAGAGTGTCGTTCTAAAGAAAGAAGAGTTTTCTTCGGTGGTTAACATCCATTTTTACTAGACTAGTTATACAATCGAATAACTAATTTCTTCCATCAAGACCTTAAAAGGTAGAGACAACAAATTGAAATGTGGGACTTCATTTTTACATCTATGCCACACTTACCACACCGCCAGACTCCGTGCAACAACAATGGCAGGAAAAAAACACGACACCGTTGTTGTTTTTGCGTGGCGGCCACAACTCGTGCTCATGGCGAGCAACCAAACATCTTTTATTTTTTTTTTTTTGTACTCATGTGACGATCGGTGGCTGGCAACAAAGCAGCCGATATGTGTTTGAAGCGTTTGCCGCAGGTTATGGAAAATAGATTACGGTACTGTAGCGATATTGTAGCTACAGTAGAACAAAAAGATACGTTTTCACAGCTTATGGCTTCAGCTACAAAATGGATTCTGCTACAGGTTTTTATTGAGGCTACAGTGTCATAAAAAAATCCAAAATCCGATCTAAAATCTGTGGCAAACTAGCCCTTAAATTTTTTAAAAAATCTAACATCCTAGTATAACAGCCTCCCTCGTCTTATTTCGAGGCACAGTAATATTAGCACATTACTCATATGTCATTGCATTCTAGCTTCTGTTCATGGACCAAAGATTTGGCGTCACTCTTTGAGGACCCCACATAGTTCGCTTGGCGAGGCATCACGGGCGCTCAGCCGGCGGCACTCGACTACAAGGAGAAGAAACCAAGGCCGATCGCGCAGTGCGTTGCGGCGTCAGCAAAGCAAACAGCAGCCACGCAGGGCAAAGCCGACCGCCCGGGAGACAAACGGCGATTGGCCGACCGGCAGGCGACGCCCACAAAAAGACACAGGATGCACCGGGATTCAGGTGGAAAACACACCAAAAAAGAAGGCAACTTTCGCCCTGCTCCGCGCCGCCGTTGTCACGCACCTGGACGTGTCCCGGTCCGTCCCAACGTCGCGCGGCCAGTAAACAAACCCCAGGCCGCCGCGGTAACAGATCGGCACGACGCGAGCGCGAGTCGACGACGACGGGGCCGCGCGGCACGCGAGGCCGTGCCATTTCAGGCGCAGGCAGCTCCGGTCCGGAACGTGCCGCGGCGGCGGGTTCGCCGGTTGGTCGCGCGCACGTGACGAGTCGCCGGACGCGTGCGTTTATGAGTTTTGTGAGATGAGATCTAGAGCGCGACTGCGCGACAAGTTGGCAGATGGGGGTGGGGGCCGCGGGGCGTGTGCTGTCGCGGCCGCCGGTGGCGCCGTGCGCTAATCGTGCCACCAGCTTCGCCGTGGATCGCAGCCGACTTTTGAATCTTCCACGGCGTCACCCTGGTTTCCGCTACGGCCACCCCATGCGTGCACAAGCAACAGAAGCATGGGCACGCCTTTTCCACCTTTTTATGGTATATACTCCTTGGTTTGCAAAATGATAATGTTAACACAGTCATACTAATTCAAAATATCAAACTAATCTCTTTTTTTTCTAAGCCAAACTAATACCATTGACCTACCATCGTTATTTTTAGCAAATGAAGTAAAACTAAGAGCAACTCCAAAAGAATAGTTAAAAATGTAGTCTAAACTTCATGATTTAGCTATCTAAAAAATAAAACATAAAAATAACTCTAATCCAATAACCTCTATAATTTGCTAACAAGACCAGCTAGTAACACTGGCTCTCCAAATTTAGCTAGCGAGAATTCTTGAATGGAGAGCCACCAAATTTAGAGAGTGAATTAGACAATCTGTTTGAGATACATTTTATAAAATAATAGTTATATTTGACTCTACAATGCTTTTTGGCTAGTCTCTTGAAGTGCTCTAATACTACTATGTAGACATGGGCCATAACTAGTTGCAATGGCTTCAATAATTCATCAATAACCTAGACATATAGGTAAACTATGCACGCTAGAGTGAGACATCTTAGTTGCACAACTTTTGTGAGTCCTTAGATGGCCGTGTAGTGGTTGGTCACTGCACGTAATCAACGCTTAGGTAGCTTAGTTTAAAGAGTTGATGCCGCATGTGACCATGCTGGAATTTTGCACTTATCCACACAAGTTCGTTCTGTTGATCATCGCAAAAAGGTTTGTTCTATTTATCTTGTGTTCGACTCGAAACAAAAAGAAAACAGAAATGGCAACCACACCACGAGAACAAAAGAGAGAGAAAAAAGGAGGCTTTCACACAACCATAAAAACAGCCGTGTGCACATCCTACGTACTCCAAGCAGATACAAGCGAATTAAACCTTAAAATATCTTTCCATCTTTTATTAATCACCTTCAAATCTCCATCTCCGGTTACACTTGACTTAAAATAACGTTCAAGCAGGAGGAGTGCCCTTAGAAGGTGGTCCTTCAGGTCCGCTCTCATCCAGTTTATTGTGATTCATTTTTCACTACATAATCAACGTGCTAATTGATGCATTTTTCTATGGATAGATACACTTTTGCACAAATAGGAAATTAACTCTTGGTAACTTCTCAAAGATAATGTAAATTTGTTCTCTCCATTATGCAGAAGGTGAACTCAGTACTAGAACTGCTGATGAACACCAAGTGGTATGCCGTCATGCCCCTAAAAATACCTCGTGTTCTGTTTCTTTGACTGCTAATTGTGCCACCTTTATCCACAGCAAGATGTTGCTCAAGGCATAATCAGGCAAGGGACAGGTAGGTTCGACTTCACATTGTTCTTGTTGTTAGCTGTCTTCTTTCAATCATCAGCGAGCATGACCACAGATACTGAAACAGGAGCAGGAGGAATGCCCTCGGGACGGGACGTGGTCCTTCAGTTCTGCTCTCATCGAGTCTCATTGCGATTCATTTTTCACTGCATAACCAACGTGATAATTGATGCATTTTTCTCATCTAAATCTACACACTAGAGGTATTTTTTTATCATTGGTAACTTCTGCATGTTCCAACTTGTGGGATTGAGTTTGGGCTTTCCTGTGGGTGGTATTGTTGCACTCATGCTAAAATTAATTAGTCTGTACTACAGCAGGTCCCGGGCCTAACTTCGCCCTGATCAGGCAGCTTGGGCACCAACGCAGGGTCATATCGTCACTCCTTCACACAAGGGCTTTAACAGGTATTTTCCAATTAAAGTCTTTTAATATTATTGTTGTTGTTTGCTATTCCTTTTGTTTTGTTACTGCTGGTCAAAGGGAGGACTAAAGCGAGTGGGCAAATCCCATGTTCTTCGTATTCATTTTTGCTCTATTGATTAGCATGTTTAAAGACTATCAAAGATGTGTTCTGATTCATAATACGGTCACTATAGATGGACCTAGGCCTGAAACGTCTACAGGTCAGGACAACCAGGTGTCTCCCACACCCAACCCCAAAAGAAAATTTTCTTTGCTTAGAGGAAATGCAGATTCTAGCAGGAACCTTTGGATGCTCCATAGGGACCATGCCTTTCACCTACTTAGGGCTACCACTGGGGACAACCAAACCAACAGTAGAAGACCACGCCCCAATTATCAGTAAAATGGAGAGAAGGCTATCTTCAACAAGCATTTATCTGGCTCTAGCAGGAAGAGTGACATATATCAACTCAGCAGTCAGGTCTATTTCAGTCTATGCTTTGTGCACTTTGAAGTTACATGGAACAGTACTAGATCATGTGGATAAACTCTGTAGAGCAGGACTATGGAGAGGGGAGAAATGGATGCAAGAGGAAAAGCTCTGGTAGCCTGGAACAAATGCACCATTCCAAATGAAAAGGGTGGCCTAGGAATCAAGAATATAAAACTACAGAATGAAGCCTTATTGCTCAAACACCTGGACAAATTCTATAATAGGAAGGACATTCCATGGGTCAATCTTGTGTGGCATAAGTGCTACTCAAATGACCAGATACCACATGAAACCACAGGAAAGAGTTCCTTCTGGTGGAAAGACATCATGTCATACAATGATCACTTCGGGGGAGTTGCTACCTGCAAGGTTGGAGATGGGAAAACAGTGATGCTTTGGCATGACATCTGGAACAACAATAACCTGCATCAGCAGCTGCCGGCACTCCATTCATACGCCAAGAACGCCAAAGTCTCAGTATCGGCATACAAGGCAAACCTGTCAATAGAGCATGATTTTCATCTGCCGCTAAGCCCAGAGGCATACAGTGAACTGCAGATCTTGCAAAATATAATGCAACAGCTACAGGACAACCAGCAACAAGAGAAAGACCAATGGCACTATATCTGGGGATAGCAGAAATACACCACAGCGAAATTCTATATGATACCTTTTCGGCAATCAGACCACCACATCCGTTCAAATGGATTTGGAATTCAAAATGTTCAAAAAAGGTCAAGGTGTTTACATGGTTACTCTTTATGGGCAGACTGAACACAAGAAACATCTTAAGGCGAAAAAGAACACCACTGCAAGGAAATAATTACAACTGTCAAATCTGCGACAGAGCAGTTGAGGAAACGGCATTTCATCTGTTCTTTGAGTGCCAATACAGTGTCAGCTGCTGGGCCAAGATTGGGATACATTGGCAAACATCCATGAACTTCTTTGAATGATAGAGCAAGGGAAAAGAAATTTCACTACGCCCAATTTCATGGAAATCTTCATCATAGCAGCTTGGCACATCTGGAAACAGCGAAACAGACTCATCTTTGACGACGTCCAGCCTATGTTACATTGCTGGTGGGAAGCTTTCAAGGAAGAAGTGAAGCTACAAGTACATAGATTTAAACCTGTATTTAGAGACAACATTCTATCCTGGCTAGACCAGCTACCTAACTCCTAACATGTTGCTTTTGTATACTCCCGGCCTATGGGCCTTGTACAGTTCACTTTTTATTACTAAATTAATGGAAAAGCATGCAGTACAGCCTCTCTCACTGCTTTCAAGTCAAAAAAAAATTTCTTTGCTGTTATTTCTTTACTACTAACCATACAACCTTTCTCCACAGCATGAAAATCTATGTATCATATTTTGCCAATGGAGAAGCGGGGTTGAAATTATTATGACTTGGATGACGATGTATCTGAACGAACGCTGTGTCCTAGTACCTTTTATGTTTCTTTCTTTTTTATGCTAATATTATTTTAATTGCAAATGGAAAACTTAAGATTAAATGAAAAATAAATGTAAAACCAACATTAATGAAAAAAAGATACCACAAGAAAACAAAAAAGGTAACCGCTGTTTCATACGGCGGTTGAGTTCAACCGCCGTATGAAATGGCGGTTGTGCAACCGCCATATTCATACGGCAGGTATAGTATAGTTTCGAAAATTTTCTGCCGGCCATTTATTTTTGAAAAATCGTAAAAGAAATATAAAAAAATTCCGTGGTGCACTGATCAGGAGAAGCCCAAGTGGGCTAGAGAAAGTGTCACCCATTTCGGCCCATCAGGCCCATCCCAACAATCGCTGCCTCGGACTCGGGAGAGAGTCGTCCCTTCGCTTGGTCCTCAGCCCCTCATCCACCCCACCGGGCGGCGCCTCTCGTCGTCGGCCGCTCCGCTCCATCCATCCAACCATCTCCGCACGGCCGCCCCGCCAACCGCCGGCTCCACTCCGGTGGCGATTGGCCCACTGACCCATCCGCCGACTGACGAGGAGCATCTGTGCAGGTCAGCACCCTGCAGCCCCCTTTCCTTCTCACGCTCCGTGGATCGAGATGGCGAGATCAGCACTCTACGTGTCGCGCTGGTCGTGGCCGTCGTAGTGCTGGCCCGACGCAGGCGAGCCTCACCTACACCGAGGAAGACCTTGCGTCGGATGACTCTATGTGGGCGCTGTACGAGCGCTGGGCAGCGCACCACGAGGTGTGGTGCGCGAACACGGTGAGAAGGTCAGGCGCTTCCCCATCTTCAAGAACAACGCGCGCTGGATCCTCAACAAGTATGGCAAGAAGGGAAAGTCCGCCATCAATTTCTTCGGTGATATGACCCACGAGAGTTGGTCATCGCTCTTCCGACGGGGTTAAGGGAGAGTAACGAAGATGTGCAATAGAGTAGCACATTGCCACGTAATTCACTAACATAATCTCCATACTCCATTTATGTCATGATTTCTAACATATATATTTTATATTATGCAGGTGATTTCTGAAGTGTCACAATGCACTCTAAATTCTCAATGAACTAGCTAAAGGCCCCTACAGCTAAAACATACATCATCAGCAGCAAATAAATGTAAGCAAAGTTCAGTTCGTGAGGCATTTGAAAGCCATGACATTATGTACCTGAGTTTCGAAACCTGTGCTGTTGCAAGTCAATGTATAACAATTGATCGAGTCAATCTTCCCATCAACAATTTCACTTCATTGAACCCAGTCTTACTTCGAGTGGCAAGAGTAAATCAGAAACATAGCTCAAATTAATAGTTTTATGTTGTTGTGTTTGTGTTGTTGGATAGTATGGTAACACCATAAAATGTCATTTGGTTTGTACTACTGGGACTGAGTTTGTGGTACATATGTAACCTGATGTCATAATTATTGGTTAGTTCCACCCAATATTTATAACCAGTTTGAAATTGGAAGCATTAATCAACTGTACATCGTTCCTATAAAGTAGATGCTATCTCATGTGGCATTGTTTAGTGGCTAGGTTGCATGATATCATATTGTACACCCTGTATATGCTGTTTGTCTTGTCGATGGTATCTTCTCCTTGGAATATTTCGTCATCTTTTGTTCCTAAGACTGGACAAAGCCATGCTCCCAGCTCCTCAGATGTCAATTTCATCTGTCCATACCACTAGTGCCTAAATACTAAAACAGTATAAAAATATATTTGAGCATACTGTGAGCCTCAGAGAGGACAGCATGAAAGATCACTGCAAGTAGCTAGCTCATTAACCCACCATAACTCCATGACCACATAGATTAGAAATTGTTTGAGGAAGCAGTAGAAACTGTTAGAACTTGGCATCCATTTTTAAACTCAAACAATCTTACATTGACAATTATACAACATATGCAAAATGAGGTTCCCATAATTGTCTTATATTTGTGCATACCTAAAGGCCTTTATTTATTTTTGTCTCCTCTAATGGTGAGGTAATTACCACTTTGCTAGTTGAGATATAGTTTACTTATCTTTTCACCATAGGTTAACCCACATACACACCAGCTCAAAATTTGTGATTTCGGAATTGCTAAAGTCTTGATGAGCTATCTTCTAATTTCAACCACAATCAAATGCACAAAGAAAAGAATGTTATATATGAGCACACACTTCATTACTTGAACTAGTAAAACAAATGCACAGTTACACGCCAATGCAGGTGACCTACCTAGACATGGTACATCTTTTTTTTTTTGAACAAAAATCATCACGATGGTATTTTTGCAAACATGCTGGTCAAAGGAGAGCCAAACATCTCTTACATATGCTCAAGGTATTGCCGGGCACCAGAGCTCATATTTGGTGCAACGGACGGGCCAACAGCCCAACAGTCGTGCGGCCGCCCAAATCATCTAGTTGCTCTCGGCGTATGCAATAAGCTACAGGGCAAGATTGAGTTGACATGAGCAGCTCGAAGTGACTTGGCCATGGCTATTGGCTAGTACTGGAACAACACCTGTTGTTCTGATCTAGTGATCTGAGCAGCAAGAAGACCAACAAGGTGAGCCTCACAATCACAAGGGCGACAAGAAGGCAAGCTCGAGTTAGTCCACTATAGCTTTGAGGCGACTAACATGGAGTGATTTCTTTTCGGTGCTGTGGTTTCTGGATGGATGAGGGAACCTATAGTTAGAACGCTGCTGGATGGAGTGGCTGGAGGAGGAAAAGAAGAGTCTTGGGAGAGGAAAAAGCGTGGTGGGCCGTCATTCAATCTGGAAGTTGGTTATTGAACGGTAGGTGTTAGTGCTACTGCTTAAGTTGCAGTGACAGTAACAACTGCACCCGATCCAGGTCCCGTAGGGGTGCTGCTTCTGACAAAGTGGTCGCGTCATGGGAACCATGCTCGTTGTATTGTTCTACCGAAAGCTCTGTGGCACATGCAGGCATTTTGTCGAGATTTTCTGGTACGGAGAACCATATGCGCAGTTGTGTAACTGTGTTAATACGTTTGTATGACTCAAGTCTGCAGTTTGGCCGAAAGTCATTCAGCAACAAAATGCCAGCTATGCAATCTTTTGATTAGAGCATGACCTGTGCATCCAAAAAAAAAATCTCCTTTTCCTGGAAAAGAACAACCAAATTATCATCATTGTATAGCCATGAAAAAGTCCTTTTTCCACTTTATGTGCTTTATTCACGAAATATTGGATAAATTCCATCTGAAAGTCAATTTATATATAATAACTGTAAATTGACGCGAGTTTCCATTCCAGCAGAGGATTAACACAAGTTGCTGTACTAAAAACAATGCGTGCACGGCTGAATTGACTACGGCCTCAAATCACTTTTCACACTCAAATCACTTTTCACACGCCAGTGTTTTGTTGGCTTCTGCATCTCCCGCAGCACTAGCAGGCCAAGCACCCCAGCCGCCGGCTTCCCACTCCCCTGCAAGGCTGCAACCAACTTCCATGATCTCCCAATAATTCTCCGGTCCTTCCATGCCATGCCAATTCCTTTTTACCGGAAATGGAAAAGTTTGGAAGGACCAGAGCTAGCAGCTGCCCTTCTTCCTCCCCTCAGCACCTCCCTCACTCGCTCCATCAACTTGCTTCAGAGTCCTAACCATCTTCCTCTCCCGCTACCCAACAAGAACCCCAAGGCGAGGCTGCGAAGGGCATGTGGTTTGATCTGCTACAAACAACGATCTCGGCGTGCTTTCAGTTTGAGGTACTGGCTCTTGATTCTTTGATCCCGCTGACCCACTCCCACCAGGGGATAAAAATGGTTCTTCCGATGTCTTCTTCGGCTCCGGTTTCCGCCCCAATTGTTGGGTATGGATTGGGGTGGATCGACCGGAGGATACTCAGTTCAATTTTGGGTTTCACCCGTCACGATCTGGAGAAAGTTGCCGCTTTTTTTTTTGTTTGGTCAAGATTTTTTGCCTGATCTCTGTTTGGCTGGAAACTCGGATGTTCTGTACTCTGGAGTTGATTTGCTTGAACCACTAGCACAATGTTTTATGGCATTCCCCCCTGTATTTGTGTATGGAAATTATCCTACCATGAATGAATAATTTTATTTTATTCATGCAGTTGTCTTTAATTTACCGGGCGTTAGCTATGGTAGGCTGATCTTCCACGAGCGATCTTGACCTCGGTGATCTTGATTGAGCACTACCAGTTACCACCGAGCTGAGCCATGGCGTATTCTGGGCAAAGGCACGGTGGTGCTGGGAGCTCCTCAAGGCAAGGCCAGGGAATGGCCTCAGGGCCGGGCCAGCTCGGTCCAATTTCTGGGAAGGGAGATGCTGGAAATGCAATTGAGGGATGCCAAAGCAGATGCTGATGATGAAAGGGTAGGTTTATACTACTGTTGATTGCTTATAGCTGAACTTGATGTTTTTATCACTTAGCCACCACATTCAATCAAAACATATGCACAAATCCAGCCTCTCCCCTCAAATGTGGTTCTTAATGTAGCATTGTATACTGAAGCATACAAAAATATGTGAACCCCTATTCCCCTGTACTGCATATTGGCAATGTGATCTCCAACCTGGAAATGCATGTTATGTGTTATTGCTTCACAACCTTATCATGCATTCTTTCCTGTTCCAGAGGATCTGAAGAAACTCGCCAATCAATTTTCTGTACTTTGTTTTGTTATATGAAGAAACTTGATTTTTTTTTTATAGGACTTGGGGCCAGGCTCAGATGTGACTGACAGTTCTAGACATGAAGCTAATCACATAAAAGCTACTACAATTCGTGGGCATAACGGCCTGCATAAACAGGTGAGGGTATTTACTTCAGTTCTTGATATATGGTGTCTGTATGAAAAAAAATATCCAGCAAATAACAAACTGTTTTTGCAAAACAGTCGGTCACATACATTGCTGAACATGTGGTTGGAACTGGTTCTTTTGGGTTGTATATCAGGTTAACATCTCACCTTTCTGTTGTCTTAACCGTTCATGCCTAATTGATAGTGAAAAGCATATAAT
>JAAXCT010003082.1:0-45816 GCA_012490785.1 Eragrostis nindensis | reverse complement strand
ACGCTGAGTACACTACTCTAGCCCTTCGGTTCATGGGTATATCGTTAAACCGCATGTCCTATGTGCCAATTGAAGCACAGCATGAACTCTGTTTGCGTGTACATCCAAACACGAAAGGGCTGTCAAATGCCTGGAGTGTGCAATACTAGCATGTACTTCCGTGTTCCTTGTCCCCTTGCGGCTTGCGTTCTCTTGCATTTCGCCCTGTTGCGAGAAACCGAAGGAAAAACGGAAGCACGTCAGCTTTCCTCCAGCAAAGCAAAAGCAGCGAGAGGCAGGATCAGTTCCTCTGCTCTGCATGGCGTAGACTCAGGGATAGACTGTGTCCGTATCTGATCCGTTTTCACTCTAGGCAGGAGCACCATGGCGCAGACTCTGGGATAGATTGTGTCGACGAAAAGGAATGCATGGGATGGAAGGGCTTCGTCGCTGCAGAATGCTTGTACTGACTGCGATAGATTGTGTCGACGAAAAGGAATGCATGGGATGGAAGGGCTCGTCGCTGCAGAATGCTGGTACTGACTGCCGACACGCTCTTGCAGAGGACCTTCTTTTTAACTCATGAGAGAGTGACAAGTCTGTCTGAGGTTAGCGTTCGGATGGCCTCTAATTGCCCTCTAAAGTTTATACTCCTCTAAAGTAAAAAGATCTTACTATTTAGGGGTACAAATAAATTTATTGCAAAATCTTTTGTAGACGGGCGTTATTTTTCGAGACGAATCTAACGAGCCTAATTAATCAATGTTTTGACACAGTGATGCTACAGTACCATCGTCTAATCGCCGCTTATTACCCTCATTACGTTCGTCTCGCGAAATAGAGGGAGGGTCCTGGACTTAGTTTGTAATTTGACTTTGTTTAATACACATAAATCGTGCCGGCATCTTTGATGTGACTGCTACGTGCTACAAATGACAACGCACCCCTCTAAATGAACGAACGCTACCTGAGACTGCGACGCATCACACATCGGATAAGCAAGTAAAGCTAATGCACAACGCTGTAAACCTGTACTAACACTCGAGTTGTGACTGTAACACCTCTAGCCACTGCCGTAAAGAGCAGTGTCACGAGGCAAACATTTCAGCGTTGGATTATTCGATATTCCTGCTTACAACCAGACGAACACGTCGTACGGCTAGTACAGGGCCCTTTTGATGAATCGTGACAAGTAAATTGTAAACAAAAACCCCACCGGAGAAAATATCTGCCCGTCCATGGATGGCAAGGGGCAGGCAGGCAGGGGTAGGCCGGCCGGCACGGCATCAACGCACGTACCACTCGGAGAAGATAAAGCAGCGGCAGGTGGCGACGCCATAGCCCGTGGGCCTCTTTGCCTGCCGTGGCGGGGCAGGTCAGGCCGGGCGGGCGGGCGGCGGGCATCTGCGTTGCACGCGACGCCTGCCTGCCCACCGCACCGCCGCGCGGCCCCACACCGAGAAAAAGCCGCGCCCCCCGCGGTGCGTGCGTGGTGCGGCGTTGCGGGCCGCCTCACGTGCCTGCACGTGCCCCGGCGACGTGACCCGCACTGCTCTCGCTCGGCCCGGCGGACTCCGCCACCCCCCCGGCCGGCGTCGCGAGGCACTCGCGGCTTCCGCGCGCGCACGTTCCACCCTCCCGATCCGGAAACAAAAGCCAAGCCACCACACCCCCCCCACCCCCGCGCGCGCACGGCCCGATCCGCTCCACGGACGGGGGGGCGCGCGCGCACGGCGCATGTGAGCGGCACCACCCGCCGCGCCATGCCACGCCGCCCCCGGCTTAATTAACTCGTAACAAATCTAGGCACGTATCAGCTCCCCTCATCAGCCACGCTGACCGATCGATCCCCCTTCGATTATTTTTCCAGCTAATGATCGGCACCACCTCGATCTGGCTGATAATGTAGGCGCAGTAGGGTGTGGTATATCGTCAGAGGCCGTGGCATTGACCAACAACCAGTACGTGCGCGCAGCTAGCTTAGCAGGTGGATCGAGGTGCGTGCGCCCGCGCGCCTCGCTGATGATAGGCAGGCCTTTGACCCGCTCGTCTCGGTATCCCGGCTTGTGCCCGTGGACCTTCTTCCCGCGAAACATGATGTGTGGCTTGCCGAATTACCGTGCGCGCTTGCGACAGGGAGCGTCCGTTTCTATGCGGCATGGACCCTCACCTCGGTGGCCAAGAGTTCAAGTAACCGAGGCATGTGCACGGTGGAAAGTCCCATCCTTACAGTGAAATGTCAAAGAGTATATTCTTCAGTACAGTACCACATTGACAGTAAATTGACGCGACACGCGCACCAGTATAACATAGCATGCCGCACCCGATGGGCATAGTTTTATCGATCGTTCCATCTGGATCGCCAACGCCCTGCGTGTCTGGGATCACGAGGACGCCCGGGCCGAGGCGATATTGTGCCGCAACCGCTCCGTCAGAAAGAATTCATTCAGAGCACTTGCTGCGTGCCTCTCTGCGTCGTCGTCGTCGTCGAAGAAGCACACTACCCTACGGCGTCACTTCCCCTCTCTTTCCTCTATCTCGGGTTTCTCTATTGCCACACCCCATGTGAGCGGCCTCCGGCACCGGGCGCCCTGCTGCCTGCCCCCCGATCGACGCCGGTTTTATACTCCTCCACTTGTCCCCTGGTAGTGAGCGCCCACATGCGCTCACAGTGCCCGCGAGAAAGCGACCTACAGTACCTACTAAGCTTCTTAACGTGCTAAGGTTAAACCTAAGCTAATACTACTGTTACCAAATTACTACGACTGCTACTACACTACTAGCTGGTCCTATGCCAGAGTTGTTTGCATGTTCATGCATGCGCGTATGCGTAGCTGATCGTAGCCGTAACATGCAAGGGAGCATTAGCGATGTACAGTAAGATAACTTTGCATTCACAGGCGGGTTAACTAGACACATACAGAAAAACTACTGTGAAGTAGATTTCCCTACGGCCTGTCAGCGCTCAGCACTGTCCCATGCCCACTCTGACGCGCGCCAAGGTGAAATGGAAGCTTTCGTTCTTTCTGTTGGCAGAGGCAGCTGCCGGGCAGGGCACAGCGACAGCGATGATGACCTCAACCACGGTGGCAGCAGCAAAGTAAGAGGGGCGTCAGTTTTACAGCGAGGAAGAAGAGATCATTCCTACTGGTCCAGCCACATCGAGGACCCATTTGTTAAGGAGGCATCTTTTTCACGCAAGATTCTAATGATCACGTGCGCGCGCCCCGCCCGCCCGGCCGGGTTCGCGACGGAACGGACCCGCGGTGTAGGCACCGCGCGCTCGCCTCCTGCATGCACTGCCTTGTTCGGTTGCGCACACAACATCTGTGGGTTCAGTGGTTCACCAGACACCACCAGCTGCATGCATGCCATGGCCGAGCATGTTCATCCTATCTTCAGTCAGAGTGAGTGATCACACGAGAGGGTACAAAATGAAGCCAGAATTTTTCAGTTTCGATTTTTCATGTTCTGGTAGAAGAATGCGGGAACTAGTAGCTAGCCCTGAATTACAAAATGCTACAGGAAAAAAGCTAGAGAAACTCTCACTGGAATAAAGTTCTAAATTAAGGGGTTAGGACGAATAATAACTTAAAAAAGCTGAAAAAAAATAGAACCAGAGAAGATCATAAACGAAACTGACACGAAAAATTCCGAACAAGCACACGAGCTATCCAGCAAAGTGAAGGGAAAAAATACCGGCAAAAAGAACTCCTAAGAAAAGATTAGTTCTTCCAAACGTTTTCGTTCCCGGGTTTTAGCTAGCTGCATTGATTATTACTGGGCTAATTGATCATTCTAGCACAGGACTCGTCTAGATGAGCTGCCGGTAGTCTGGCCCTAAGTGGTGGTGGACCAAGAAGTCGTCGGCGGCCATGACGGCGGCCCGTCGAACAGCAGCGGGCTCTGCATCTGCCTTAGCCCGCCGGCGATCATGTGCGGCTCATGGTGGTGCTGCGGCGCCGCCATCGGGTGGTGCATTGTCTCCTTCTGGCGGCGCAGCTCCAGCACCTTGCGGTGGGAGTTGGAGTGCCTGGACATCACGAAAGTGGGGCTCGCGCCGCCGGCCGGTACTCCGGCACCAGCCGCCCCGACTTGTACCGCACCCCGCACGCGTTGCACAGCGTCTTGGGCCCCATGGGCCCCGTCCTCCACTGCGGCGTCTTGTCCGTCTCGCAGTGCAGGCACCGCCGCCCTTCCGCGGACGCCGCCGACTGATGCGACGGCGCGCTCGGGGGCGGCTGCGCCGGCGGCGCGTCCTTCTTCTTGCTGGACGGCTTCGACGGCTTCTTGGCGGGGAACGCGTGGGCCGAGACGCCGGACTCCGCCGGCGAGATGGCCATGGACGCCGGGGACGGCGGCAAGGCTGGGTGTGGGCGGGAGAACGAGCAGGCGCGACGACCAGTTGCCCGGCGCAGCGCGGGACCGCTTGCTGCGGGCCTTGGCGGGGACCGGCGCCTCCGGGAGGAACATGCCGGGCTGCGTCGCGGAGGCCGCAGTGGCGTGGCTCGCTGGAGCCCGGCGGCGCCTTCGCCGCCGAGGAGAAGCCGCCGGCGGTGATGCCGTTGATGAGCTGCAGCTTCTGCAGGTCCTCGGTGGCGAAGGCGTCGTCGCCTTCGCCCATGTAGTTGGACAACCATTCCAGCTCCGCCAATTGGTCGTACTGCGCAAAATTCACAGCAAGTTAAGCCACTGCCGATTCTAGTTCTGTGTACTTCCAGAAATTATGCGAGCTTAAACTCTGGAGAATTCTCCAAGCTGGTCGTGCATAAGTGTCGAGTTCAAAAGCTTCTATTTTTATGTTTTTACTACTTTTGTCTACTACCTGAGGAGGAAAACTTGTCCATTTCTGGAGTTGAGAATTCGGAAGGACCAATTTCGACTGGTTAATGGGAATTAAAACGCAATTGCGTAATTAACTACACTCCTACAAACCACAACAGAATTAACTCACCCTCGCGTTCGCATTTCCACTTGAATTTGCCATTCAGCCATTTGAAAAATTAAAAAGAATCAAAGGAACACGAACGGGCAAATTAAAATTCGCCAAAACAATTGACACGGAATGAATTCACGGGACAGAGGAATTACCGGCTCGCACAGCTCGCCCGAGAAGGCGCCGTCGGCTACAGGGGCGGGCCTACAGTGTATCAAGGGTATTCAATTGAATACCCATTGTTTTAGAAAAAAAGATTATAGTAGTTTATTTATACCATGTGTATGTATTAAAAGGTAAAAAATATGCATGATTCACTCATTTCAGCCTAAAACCAAGTAGCCTACTCTCTAGTACGTCATGATGGCTCAAAATGCCTTAAAAAACCTATACTTTAGGCTGCCAAAAATATTTTTTTTACCCTTTCAAACTTTTGAATACCCATACCAAAAATCTTGGGCCCGCCCCTGTCGGCTAGGCCGGAGAAGAGTTGCTGCAGCTGTCCAGGGCCGTGACGGTGGACGAGTCCGCTGACAGTTCCCGAGGCCGCCGCCTCCCCTCCTTGACGCCGCCCCCGCCTCCGGCGGCGTCGACGGCCGGCGCCTCGCCGTCCCCGTCCTCCTCGTCTTCGTACGGCAGCACGAGGAGGTCGTCCACGGCGAAGTGGTCCCCGCACCCGGCCGCCTTCCTCTCGCGGCCGGCGCCGCCGTAGAACCCGTACTCGGCCCGCCGCCTCCATCTCTCACTTCTGGCCGCCTACCGCACCGCGCCTGTGCGCCTGCGTTACTCGGCTGTGTTTTGTTCGTTTGCACCTTCGTTGTGGTTCGGTTTTGGACGTGTGGGCGAGGAGAGGGAGACGGAAACGGAAATAACGCAAGAGAGAGAGAGAGAGAGAGAGAGAGGAGAGAGAGAGAGAGAGAGAGTAGGTTCAATTGGCGTGGAGCTGGAGCGCGGAGGGACGAGCTGTGAGACGGGAGAAGAGGAGGGGGAGGGTCAGCTGAAGCGAACGATTCTTAAGGAGTAAATAAAGCGAGGGCCACTGAGCCAACCACACCGCTAGGTAAAAGACGCCAACTGCCTGTGATTGTGAATCAAAATTTGAACTTGATTGAAAACCTAGGGCCGAGGGGATATTCGAATGTGTGCAGAAACCACCTTGGGGTTTGAATTTTTCAAAACAGAGTTGTACGTTGTCGCGTTATTCATCGTTTGAACTCGCCTAGTTTGAGGCCCTAGTCTGAAGGTGTTTATGCAATCATGCCGCGGCGCTGCTGAACTTGAACATGGCGACTTCTATACGCACATTCCAATGAACGTGAAGATGGAAATCAAATCACGGTAGTGAAGAAACTTCTTAAATTTGTTGCCCGTGAAACTGTGCCATATGTCCTTGGAAAAGAACTTGATCAACCGTTAGATAAGTCCTTACGTGACACCATAGTTACTCAACGTAACAGCAGCACCAACTTTATCTTTACGTTGCAAGTTAAAAGGAATATTAACCCATGTAACGCACAGCAGCATCGCGCCGATGCAAGCATGGAACAGTAGATTACCGTTGTCCCTTACGTCTGCGTGAGAACAAACGCGTCTGACGAGGCAGGTGGATTTTGTGAGGCGCTGTCACGTGGAAGCCGGTGGAATTCAGGGCCAGCTGATCGGGATCACCGTTCGTCCTTCTAGGGAAGTAAACTATCCGGTTCTCGATCGCGTAGTTTATCTCGGCCGTTTCGCCGGGGCTGACACGAAGCTTCTGTTTTTTACGGTGGAAAACTTGAAAATTTACCATCCAACGTACCATCGCAACGTGACCAGGGCCAGTTAAGCCAAAGGATAGTTCAGTAATTTATTAGTACGTGCATGCATCAACACACACTGGAATCTGGATGACATGAAAGCGGCCTGTTTGCATTGCCCAGCACTTGTGCAACGGGGACATCGGCTTTCGATTGGCATGTGGGCATGGGCACGCTGCTATGGTGAGCACTGCGCAAGCACAATCGCAGGCAGACTGGCAGAGCAGTGCGATCCACCGTTATGGCGCGGGTCGACGTCGCACCGACTGAACGATCGAAGGGGAGAAACCATCGATCGTCCCGTCCCCTGAAACACACGAGAACTGGACGTTAGTATGTTAACTCTGAAAGTCTGATGATGACGTTACATGGTTTCGTCGGTGACCATTCTCGCTGAAGCACAACAACCACACAATCTATCGAACACTTTCCAGCGTCAGATAAGCAGAACAGGAAACCCTGTACGTCACGGTCGCAACGACGAAGCGCACGTTGACGGAATGACCATCGCTGCAGGCGTCGTTCGGCACGTACATGCAGTCATGCTTAGCCATACCGTACCGGCCAGTGCGGGCTGCTGTGTTGAGCGGAGAACGTGCTCGGCTCGACGGCGACCCGACGACGTCCTTTGCCACGGACTCTCGACACGCGTCCACGCCCGCGGCCCACGTCACGGGGGTCCCCCTCGCGTGCTTCCACGTACGCACCACGTGGGGGACACCGCGGACTGATCGCCGGCGCCGTTGGATGGATACGGGATAGCATCGTGCCGTCAAAGCGGACGGAGAAAAGTGTGTGTTTCACGACGGGGACTGTGACGCTTGCGTTGGAGAAGCTTGGGCCGCCTGCTCCCCCCGGTCACTGTGAGCCTGTGAGCTCGACGATCCCGATGCGGATTGGCCTCGTGGTGCGGGGATTCTTCTGCTGGCGGGGTTCTTTTTGTTGTCCATTTCTTTTTTTTTAACCGGATTCATTTAGTAAATCAGGACTAAATGAATCATTTTCTCGATAGAATGATAGGCTATGATTATATGTACTGTACGTCTCAACAATTGCAAGCACCATGGCTCATTCGTAACTCATGCCAACTCTTGCTATATTCCAACGGATTCTGGTTCTTCCAATGCTGTTTCTACTGCTGCGTGTGGGCCGGGAAAAGCAAGCCGAATAACCGCCGATGTTCGGTCATGACACTTGTTGAAGAAGAAGGAACAGCTGCGATCACCTTGCACGAGCACCAAGGCACCGGATTTGCCTTTCCCAGAAATTATGGCGGCAGCTCAGCTCTTCTTTCCTGCTTTCGCAATTTCGTTGCTTGGATGAAAAGGAAAGGAGCCTGCGAGGGAAAGGTGTGCGATGTGGGGAACAGAGAAGTAAACCATTGCCTGCTTGCGTCGGAGCATCGGGAAATTGTTTTTTTTTTTCTTAGCAGCCTTTCAACTTTTCGTCATCTCTCTTTTTTGTTAAAAATACTATAGGTACGACTGGTTTGTCCGACCTCTGTCCTACCATGAGCCTGAACCGCTAATCTCCTTGTCATGCTTGCTGAGACTTAGGCCATCCTCAGTGCGTGTTTTATTGCACATTTATCAAGACTTAAATTTTGGTAATAGAGTCTGATGGGTTTTATGAGGATGAAACTCCTCTCTATTCTAATGGAAATTTCTCTTTTCTCTCCTCATAAAATTGCTGATGTGACATAGATTTAATGCTTATAAACTCTCTATGAAATCCCCACTGAAATTGGCCTTAGACTTGTGAACGGAGCGGATCCAAGGGATAGTTCAGGTGAGCCTAGTACTACTCTGGATTTTTGCACAAATTTGTTTTACTATTTCGATTGGTGCCATTACTGAACTTAAAAACTGAGAGCCTAGCCGCACACCTTCGCAAGGATCACGATCTAGTCTATTCCAGTTGCTACGGGCGGGAACTCCGCGCATTCTTTCTCAATCTCCCTCGTAGCGGCTGCTCGCCGCCTCATGCTGCCTCTTCATATCCGTGCTGCCTTCTTCCACGGCTTACAACGAAGCTATAGCTGCACCGATGCAGGCCAAGGCGATTGCTTCAAGCTCTCACACCTCCTCGCCCCAATGGAATCAGGCATTCAGCATATGCCAACCCCTAATGAATAATCAGGCTAATCCTAATCTCTAAGACCAGCTACGATTGCATCTTTGCCTGTTTTTTTATCCCAACAAAGTAGTTTATTTTGATTAGACTTGTGATGTATCTGATTGCATCTACTGCAGTACGTTTGCGGTTTAAGATCCTTTTTTTTTTTGAAATGTTCTGATCCCTTTCTTGATATTGAAACATGAAACAAACATTTCGCATTAGCGCCTCTTGTGATGTACTCTCTATATCGCTTGTGAATTTTATATAATTTCATTTGCCAATTGTGTTAACTCTTACTTTTAGATAGAAATCCCATCTTATAGTAGAATTATATAGATCGTATAATTGGCATAATGTTTCTTATTAATTTTAATGGTTGTATATCGAATTGCGGTCTTAAAAAATTTTTGTGCACACCCAGCGGAAAAATCCTGGATCCGCCATGTGATAGACCTCTAATGTTGCAGTCTTGGAGTAAAGCCTAATGTCCTGATTGTACCTATAGCAGGATTTTTTTTTTTTAGTCAGACTAGTATGTTTTCTTTTTTTGGGCTGGAGCCACCAAGTGTTATGGGTCGAATATTTTTAAGTGCAATCCACGGTCTAGGGTCCCTCGGCGGCCCAGTTTATGAGCTGGATGACGAGCCGGGCCAACATAACATGTGATTGAGAGCTGATGAATGCTCAAGAATACATGTCAATGCATCAACATTGGGCACACACCACACCAGTATTCATTGACTAGCAAGCCTAAATGTAGGGCAAAAGTTCAAGCCCTTTCTGAAAATAAACTGGAAAAATTGCAACCAGAAAAATCAATAAATCTATGCTGCCAACATGATTATAATAACGGGTGTTCTGTTATAAAAGGAGTGAAGAAGAAACGTTTAATCATACCGTTTCAGGACGCGCTACAAGAGTCTGAGTTCTTGAATGCCATAACAACCTTGGCCCATGATGAACCTTGAAGAACACATGAGAACCTTCTTCCTCTTGTATGCGCCATCACAACCTTGGCAGTCCGAATCATCACAAACGTTTTTGTAAACTGCACATGTTCGTTTATCATTGGGGCTCACTACGATATTTGGACATTTTTAGAACATTGTTCCACTTAATCTTATATTCTGTTTGGTATTTGATCATGAAGATGCGTTTTTGAGGTGCCTGATTACATTGCACTAACCTCGGCCGGAGTAATGGCAATGTAATCGCACATTTACTTCTTAATATAAATGACGCGCATTTTTCCGTGTTCGCAAAAAAAAAAGGTGCCTGATTACATTTGTCCGACCCTGAGAATTGAGCTGCCTTTTTATCTTTAGTATTTGAACTAAAATTCTGCATGGATAGTAATCTCAATGCTTGATGCTACTATGCCGCGACACTTTGTAAACTGACATGATTATTGATTCAGGCAGGAAATTCTGAATGTCTATTTGCAGGAGAAAAGTGCGTGCCACACTGCATCTTCCGCGTCTTCCTGCGGCCTTGCTGGTCTGCATCAACAACCTGATGATGATGTTGAAGAAAAGCAAGAGTGAAAACTGAAACATACTTCAAGCTGATATCTGGGGTCTGAGAGCAGATTAGGCTATCTTTTTTGAAAAGTAAGATTAGGCTATCTCGACTTGATGTCTTGATGGCTGAAACTGTATACTTATGCTTCTTGCTGGGTGCTCCTTTCTAGCTCCAACACACGATGTCAGGTCTTATCTGGATATTGGCTGGACTGAAGCCCCTTCCTTCATCTAAGTTGCCACGATCTGTTTCTGTTTGTGTACCTAGAATGTAAAATGACAGGGAAAGGCTCGGTTGTCCAGAAAAGACATCACACAGTCTGTGTGCAACTATATACATTGTGTACTGGTCAGTTTTTTGCCTTTGTTGACATCTGCAGCGATGTATTGGTCTCTGAGGCATTGGGCATGTACCTTGATGGAGCTTTTCTGAAGGCTTCCCATGCCTGAACCGTTCGAACAATGTACATGCGTGTGAATTGTGAATTGTGATCACACTGTCTCTGTTGTGATTTTGACCGGATGTCTACCACGTATGCACATTATGCTCAAGCTGGTGGTTGACCAAAGACCGCATCGCACCTACATCAATTAGCCAGAGATTTTAACTGACGAGTGAATCGAGAAACCAAAAACTAACTATCATACTTTGTTAGTGGAATCTGACGCACATTTTCATCGGTGGCGACGATGGCTCAGTGCAGCGCCAGCAACAGCACCCCTTGACGACCACGAGCAGTCCCAGCGCGCGCACCTTTCTTTCTTCAGTTCACCTCTAGCTCCGGTGACCACGGCAAGCACAAACGGCAGGACGGCGGCGGGCACAACCGCGCCACGGCGAATTCGACGACGGTGCCGCTCCTCGTTGGCTTCCGATAGCAGGCTGGATGGAGTCGACTATCGCCCGAGTCGCGGCGAGGGACGTGGTGATCGCACCGACGAGGATTTCCGTTAGCAAATGGTTAGTCCTTCCTCGACGACCAGGCGGCGGCGGCGGCGACGCATTCTCGTCACCCGCTGAAGAAGAGCCGCCCAGAGGGCTAATCAGCTCGTTCGCTTGGCCTGCTGCTTATCAGCCGCTACAGTGTTCGCAGTTATTTTTCTACAGCCGCTACATTGTTCGCAGTTATTTCTTCTGCAGCCGACACAGTAAAACGGCTTCAATTCAGCCAGACAAACAGCCCGAATATGCGAAAATAGCTATCACTCAGAGGCATATTTGTATAATTTTTGGATCACGACTATTAATCGTGATCCGAATTAGGGGCGTATGTGAATATCTTTGGATCGCGATTAGGTTCATTTGCATACTTTTTACCCAGTTAGGTACTGCTTTGTAAAATTCAGGATCGTGAGATGTCAAAAAAAAAAAGGATCGTGATGCAAAATTGCAAATTACTCCGCCTTCGATTTCGAACACCTAAACCTCACTTAGCTAGACGCACTGCTCGCCCAAAGTCCCCCCGCCGGCGGCCGCTGCTCCCCGGCTCCAAAACCCTAGCTCGCCCTCCGCCGGCGACAAGGATGCCCGGCATGCCGACGGACGCCGGAGGCGCCATCGTACCGTTCTCGGGGAGCCAGGACAAGGGGCGGCCGGCGCCACCGCCCGTGCGGCACATCCGCCACGGCGTTGACCCCCCATCTTCCCGCGTTCTTTGTCTCCTGGTCGAGCGGCAAACCTCCTGCAGGTCGCGTGCATCCGCCCGCCGAGCCCGGAGGATGGGGGCGGCGCGGAGGAGGTCGCCGGGAGTGTTGTGGAGGTGAACCTCGGTGGCGGTTGGCAGTGGTAGCGCGCAGAGGTCGAGGAGAAATCGATGATGCGGCGGTGAGGCGCGGATTGTCGTATGGGCCTCTTTCGGCCGGCCTTCGCTGCTGCTGCAGAGCAAGAAGCTCTCTGAAGCTGAGCTATGTCGCGTTTGCCCACTACTCCCCGATGCTCACAAGTGGAACGAACTTTTATTTGTAAGTTGTTTACACTTATCATGATTCTCTATTTTGTTGGTGATTGATTTGAATCCTGTTTCGTCAATTTCTCAATCTCCTCACTGATGCTTTTCAACGTTTTGTACTGCTAAATACTGGCTTCCACACACTTAATTATTACGAAATTTGTTACAAATGTGGCAATGCTATAAGAAACTTGACATTACCAACGTGTTAGTGATAGCTGTCTATATGCTATGCAATGTTTCTGACACCCTATTGAGTGTTGTGTGATTGTAGAAGCTGAAGAACACTTTTATACATTTATGCAAATTTGTAGAAAAGATGAAATGAATGAATTGTATTGGCATAAGTTGAATTTCTTTTCAGTTGCTTTATTAAGTTTGGATCTCAAGCTTTTTCAGTATTTAATTAGAAGCTAATCCTTTATTAGCAATCTTATTTATGGTAGCTTGATTTGATATCTTCAATGTTAGAGTTCAAGGGTGGCAAATGGCTTGAGTTCATAAAAGCTACTGGCTGTAGATCCACTGTGATTGGCTGCTCATTGTCGATTTACGATAGCCAAGACCCAGAGAGACAATTCTTAATCTGGTGACTATCTTCTGTAGTATCTCTGTATTCCTAGTTTTCCTGGTGACTGGGATGACTGTGTTTTCATTCCTAAAAATTAAATTTTGAACACTTAGCAGGTTGGAGAGAAGCCCACACTAGTTTAAGGGCCCGATGGGAGTGTTGAGATGTTCTATGTTGATAAACAACTGCAGAGGGCTGCCTGAGCGTCAGTGTATTAGTGGGAGCCGTAATGCTCTCACTGTCAAACTGTTTCCTTGTCACTTATAACCACATTTCATTGTTGCAATTCCAGGGATGGCTGCTCACTTATGTTTTCCCTCCTGTGATTACAGGATTTTGGACAGCCTCTTGTCAAAGAAGGAGAAGACCGTCGTATTTCGAAGCTTAGCAATTTTCAGAAAAGGCTCACGAAATTGCAGGTTGGCTAATATCCTATGACTATCCCCATCATATGATGATTTTGTTTTTCTCTCCACTAACTGTTATCCATCTATATAATGTGCAACCCTTGCTTCCTTCTGGTTGAGAGTAAATGCATAACGATATGACATTTTATAGATTGTTGAAGATGATCCTGACTACTACTGGAATGGTTTGTGTCAGCGCTCTGCAAATCTTGGGTTGTGGTTTTTGACCAATGTAGTTCTATTTCTTCTGCAGGTGCTGGTAAGTTTGTTGCTTCCGTTAGGTCCTCCCATCTAAATGTGTTTCTCTCATGTAGGTGAATATGCTACGGGTTTCTGGATCTTACCAGTGGGAGATGGATAATCGCGAGGTACATAGGTTGACTATGGATCTTACTTTGGTTGCTTTGCTGCTGGGGGTTGCTGGATCTTTTTTTTAATTCTTTTGAAATAATATTGATGCTACTAAAATATACCATTTAAATTCTTTTAGTATTCGGTATATTTATTCTTCTTTTATAGGAGGCATCTGAACCGCGAGATTGTGCATAAATGATGAAATGTAAAAATCAAATGAATCACGTGTGGCGGCTGTTGTTCAAGTGGTCTGGCTCAGTCTAGTCATTTGGCTATGTCATTTGTGCTGTGTGGCTTGTAACAAATGAACTCTATAGATAAAACAAAATATGTAAATTGTATATGCGAAATAATGAATTGTTGCGCAATTGCTCTATATCATTTTATTAGGAGGTCCAAGTGGTCCGGTTAATTCGGCGGTGTGTCATTTATTGTGCCGGCTTTGAAACAAATAAATTCATAGATTTCAGCCATTTTACTTTGCTGCAACAGTAGAATACAAGCAGTAACGTCGCTGTAGATTCGATTTTTGTACGTTCATTGCGAGAAGGAATAATTAATTGAAATGCTGGACGAACCTTTTGAACTGAGGAACTGATTATCTCTATTTTTCATTTTTTGGCTTGAATTAGTTTATTCTGCAAATATGATTCGATGAAAATCTATAATATTGTAATTCCTTAAAATTAATAGTATTGTTTTTGTGGTCACCAGACAGAAAATGGTTGGTCGAGGCTGTCGCTGTCCTTGTATCAACGATGCCCCGCATGAGACCAAATTTGCCGTCAGGCAAGTTAGGTCAGTGCTGCAAAACTAGACCAGATTTTATCAAGTATGTTTAGCAGAATGATGTCATCTCTTCTTTCAACAAAATACCATTTCTTCTGTGTGGCCCTCAGGAATTTGAACATTGCATATTTATGCTATATCCGTGCCCTTTAAAATACATTATTATTCATATCCCCCCCAGAATCCTATACGACTCTTTTTGCCCTACTTGATGTATTAGTTATGCACTGCATGCTATATGCTTTGTAGCTAAGCCGTTGCATAATCACAGTGATGGAATGTCGTTTTTCTGGGCAGTGGTCACCATTGCACATTTTCATCCCTGTTGTACTGACATATCATAGAACCATGATTGATCCTTGTTTGCACATTATATGGCTGCGGTGCTACCATTACTCTTTTCTCTAGCTTTCTGAGACGGTTAGGACATCTTCTGATTCTCACTACTTCCTTCAAACGGTGCTGCTGTTGTCTGCTCTTTTATTGCTGCTTTCTTCAGCATTTCTTAGCTGCAGCTTCTTTTAGTGCTCTGCCAAAATTAAACTATCTGATACCCTCCAGTGAAAGTGAGACCTTTTCTTCATAAACTAGTTTTTCTCTCATAGTTCTGATTGCTGTTGTTTAGAGAGAGAAAAAACAATCCTGTGCCATTGATGGTTGGATGGAGCAGAGTTTATAGGATCATGCTTTCATTTGGTAATCCATAAACAAAACAATTGTTCAATCTATATTTTCTTAGGCAGGCATTAGTTGACTGCCTGCACTGCACAGATTATGGACATATATGGTCACACGACAGGTTGTAGTAGGAATATAGGTCTGCTTGGTTGCTGGCCTTCACCTGCCGCAGCTACGGAGGCCGCGCCACAGTTTGTGGCAAGTAAAATCCACGCCACACTCCCACAGTATATTAATAGGAAAAGTGTGGCAGCAACAGCCTCTTGCTGTCAACCAAACGGTGCCGATTCTTTTTGGGGCAGCCACCACTGTGGCGTGGCGAAAGACGGCCAGCCACCAAACAGCCCCATAGTAAATATCCCTTTCGATAGACTTAATTGTCAAAAAAAGAAGAAGCAGCACAACCTCTTGTTATCAATCTGGGCATACTGGGCGCTGGGTGGTAGGTGCTTTACTTGGTCAAATGTGTGTACCAATTTTCTGAAGAATACCTTCACCATAATTAGGACACTTGATTTCCTATTAATGTACTGACAAACTGTTTTCATTTTATTGTTTTTGTTGGGGTCTACGTTCTTTTCCTTGATAAACAAAGACTAACCAGGTCTATGATGCATTTTCCCTAAAAAAAGGGTCTATGATGCACTGTTTGCTCAAAATAAAAAAGTGATGGAAGGACAAAATCGCTGTACAAAATTTTGAAAATGGAGCTTCAAAGCTCAAAAATGTATGCCACAATAGCACCCCTTACAACTGCTAATGTGATCCACAATTGTAAGCCCTTTATTAAGGTCATTGAAAAGCTATTGCTAAGGTACTTATACTTACAGGCATGGGAAAAGTGGCGAGGCCAGGTAATAAATTGGAGTGCAGTGCATTTTGGATCCAGTGCAGTCACCACCAAAAACTCGCGATGGGTTTGAAGAATTTGCTTCATATCATGATGGGAAATGTGAAGGAGCTCACTGCTGCTACATCCCATTGGCTGGAGCTGTTTGCTTCTCATTTTTCTTTACATAAGACCATTTACAGTGGTTAGTATCGTATACATACGTCTGCTCCTGTATCAGTTTTAGTACTTTGTGGTTTCCTTGCTGCCAATGCTTTTATTGCATTCCTTGGTTCCTTATGCTTGAATACATATGTGTGGCACACCCCGCACACCTTTATTTTCTATTACGGAAAGTGTTTTGAATGCATATTCTTCCTGCAAAAATTTTCCGTTTCTCACTTGTTATTGTGAAGGCATCTGTTTTCCCCATGAGATAACAATATTATGTGATCTGCATTTATGATGTGACGTGACGTTTGCATCCTCAAACAATAATTCGATTTGATCTGCATTGATTTCAGACATGGTGAATCCAGAAGCTTATATTAACTATCTCTAAATCAAGGGCCATCTATTTTGGATTTTTTTCTGGGAATGAGTTCTCTGACACCTATTTCTTTGTCAACAAACCATTAGCTTTAGTATATTAGTTTTATCTGACAATCAAGTTCTATTCCCTAAACCCTAACCCTAAACCCAAAAATCAACACTTCATTCATGTTGTATTAAATCTGCATTTTTCCAGGGTTTTGAAGGGATGCACCATTTAGCTCAAAAATGCATACAGCTTAAGCCGTCATCTGGCACAAGTGGATTAACAGACCTCCTTATTGGTATCCTTTCAGAAATTCAGAGTTTGAGCATATTGTGATCCTCTAGAATCCATATTCCCTTGTATTCTTGTCAGTACTTTTCTTATCATGATAACATCTTCCTCTCCATTGTTAGGTTGTCTTGGCAGAATGCACGAACAATTTTGGCCCTTGGTAAGTTCTGCATTTGCTACATTCTGTTATGAACATTGAAGCACCTCCTCATTGATTTTGGCATTTGTAACTGCAGGTTTGTTACACATGCCATGGAACTTTTGACAACTGATAATGACTATGCGGATATGATGTTGCATGAAGAGCGGCCTAACTTTGGTGGTATAAGCATTGAGGAGCTGCACCGGATAGTCCTATGCTCAAGTTTTGTGTTCTCATTCTTTGACTTGGCAGGTTAGTTTTTAAATGAGTAACTCCAGTACAGCACCATTTAACCAGCCGAGCTTTATGTGTTTTTTTGAGATAGATAGATGAGCTTTATGTGTTATTATTAAGCATCACATGCTATATTTCTCGAACTCAATGAACTGAACCGATGCATTATATTACTGAAATTATTTCCTTTTTACACCTCATTTCGAACCATGATTCCTTAGTGTCCCTTAAAATTGTGAGTTTCCTTCCTGTGTCTTGAAATGAGTTTCCTTTCTGCCTCCGTGCGCTCACATGGGCCCATCCAGTGGTAAAAGGGAAATGCGTTTTAACTATGCTGTAAATATCAAAGTAGCGCTTTTTTTAAGCCGCTTATTTTTTTTTGAATTTTCAGGGGTGCATATGGTTCCCATTTGTTTTGCTGCCAACTTCTTTGTTTCTTGTAACCTGTCTGTTTATGTAGCAAAAATATCTCGTTTCAATAGTGTTGTCTTAGCTATCTTGCATGTTTGGTTCTCAGATTGCTCTCCGACGTATCTGTCCTCATGTCTAAACCAAGGCCTAGGGCTATTGGAGATTTTACTTCTCAAGCAACCCATACAAGATAATCGTCTAGTTCTGAAGGTACTATGTATTTTGATTATGGACCTCCTTGCACTGTCTCACGTCTTTCAACTTGTGACCTAATACTCATGTCTGTGAGCAGACATTGGAAATATGCCGCTTATACGAGCTGTGAGGATGTTAGTACAAAGATCATGAAGGTAACATGGTTTAAAATGCCTACACGACTTTTTTGTTGATAAAGTTTTAGAACATGGCATAGTGATCTTCCTGCTTGTTTGATTGTGCCTAACCTTTATCTGTTAATTTAAAGATTGACAGGTAGACACTTTTACTATACAACTGAGCGTTAATAACTCCTATCTAATTACTTTGTGTATCTTTAGATCGCTGGCATTCTCACTCTGGGAACATGGGCGAAAGGTGCTGGTGTATACTGGTTCCAGCAAGCTCATGATAAGTTCGGCTTGACAGAATTGCTCAACAGTTATTCGAGCACATTGGGAAGTCCGTCACAGATGATAGTTTTAAGGTGTCAATCTTATACCTTCTGAATTCCTCAAGTGTAGTCCACATTGGTTCTCTGTGCGATATGTAATCGACCAATTTGATAAAGAAAAGAAAGAAAGACACCCTTTCTGCTTGTTGATTTAGCAACAACTAATAATGATTTTGCGTGGCCAGCAATGGGAAGGATTGCTCGAGTTGCTTGGTTCTGATATTGGTAGTGCAGGTGGTCTTGAATTCCTTCATAGGTATCTTGCTTCCCCATCAAATTTATGTGTTGTTGCATTGCAGTATTACATGTAAACTTAACATTTGATTGCCCATAGGTATCGGGATTTCAAAAGATCCCTTCAACAAGCACGAGAAGAACGAACTGTGAGGCTGCTCGGCAAACTGTGGAGTTTCTTATACAGGTAACAATTTTACATATTCAGCTGGGTCTTTGTTTACCACATTAAACACTTCAGGCCTCATGTGATTATGCATTGAAAGAAGTGGGAGTCCCTGCAATTAAAGTTAAAAACCACCAGCTGTGGATTTTAAGACATGCACCAAGGATGCCAATAGGCTGTTCCTCCCATCCTTGTAACCATGGATATTGGTATCTTTGCAGCTGATGAGGAACCCGTCCACACCACAACGATTCTGGCTACCCCTTCTACATGACCGCGGTAAGCTATTCTTGCCTTTGCTGAGGATGCAAATTTAGTTTGTGTCGAGCCTTATGACCGCAGATGCCATTTTTAGCCTTTTTTTTGCTGTCACCATCTCTGTCTACAGGTGGAGCTGCTTAATTCCAAACCCAACCCTCTTCTGAATGTTGCTGAAACGACATTGTTGCTCAACAACTGCAAGAACTGTCATTGGCCAAATTGCATCCTAATTTTTCTAGTAATCACCTACCAAGCCATGCACTGAATTCCGTGAGATTGGCTCTGGCATCAAATCTGGCACGAGCCATTCTCGAAGAGTGAAACCCTGAATCCAAGTTCAGTGCTGTAGAGGAGTATGACGTCCACTTTTCGGAGTGCCCTTGGAGCTTCCTAGCGGTTGACATCATCATGTTTGAGAAAGATTGAGCTTGGGGCAGTTTTGTTATACTTGTATCATGCGTTGTATTTTTAGCCTAGTGATATTAGATGCTTGCATTTACAAAGCAATGCTACCTAATGTATTTATGAAAGGAAAGTGGTGGCATGCGGGCATGTGTGTGTGACCCTGGTGGCATGTTTGTTGCTTGACAAGGAAAGGTAGAACTTTCGAGCAGGAGATTTCATGAAAAATATCACGTCACGTCGATTGTCTGGCTGAATGAATAGTAATGTTGGAATGACATGGGTTCCAGAACGGTTTTTCAATTGTTCGAACGATACAATAGGGACTTCCGTAGGACGATGTATACTGCAAATGAAGGGTGTTGTTTTTTGCCGCTCGTTTCTGCGTCCATGTTTATTTGCGTGCGACGCAATCGAGAGCAGCAATAAGATGTGCCGACTCAAGTCTTGCTCCGGTAAATTAGATGTTAGTCATAATTATGACAAGCGTTTTATATCCCTACTATTGTGTTAAAAGTTAATACTCCCATATTTCTGTCGAGAGCAGTTTTAGGCACTAGTAGTAATTTGTAGGATTTTTATATAAAAATTCGAATCTGAGAAAAATAGAAAATTCTTTTATGTTATTGCAAAGGCGATATTGACATTTGATTTTTATTACTATGTACTGTATAGTGTATACTACCTTAACGGGGTAAGAAGCAGAAATGAAGTAAAATCTGGCAGTGGGTAAATCGGTAATTACCTAACAGGGACAATTCTGACAAACTATTAGGCTCTCGATTGGATTGAAGGAAAAAAAAAATTTTCTTCCGTTTTTCCTGTAAATTAAACTATTTTCTGTGAAATTTTTGTGCGATTCTTGTGGAATTCCTGCGTTCCGAAGGAGCCTACCTGTGTCTGTTCAGGAAACTCTCAATAAACCTCGCTCCTCCCCACGCAGCTCTCCTTTCGCCGTCCCAAAGCTCTGTGCTTCTCTGGCGCAATGGCGGAGCCCCATTCGTCTACGGCGCGCGCGCGGGAGGGACGACGGCGGCGGCGGTCGCTTCAGGAACGCCGTGGGAGGAGTTCTCTGCGCCTTCGCTCTCCTCCTCATCGGTGTCCTCGCCTTCTCGATCCGCCTCTTCTCCGTAAGATCTTCCCGCCCACAAGATTTTGGGATCCTATTGGAAATTGGACTAGGGTTTTGCCAACCCTGCTTATCTCACCCGTGTCTTGGTGTGCGACGGTGACAAGTACAAGTAAGAGAGCGTCATCCACGAGTTCGATCCCTACTTTAACTACCGCGTCACTCAGGTTAGTTTCTGCAGAACGCACCTCTGCAGCTGCTATGTTTGTTAGCAATTTATGAAATGACTTTTGAACGTATTGGCATCGAGCTCGTTTCTGGGGATGCAAATGCTGTTATTCTCTCTCTACGTACAAGTTACGGGCTTACTGAATTTTTTGTCTGGGATAATGGATGAATATAGTTTAGTTTATGATGACATGAGGCTATAGTAAGCTACTACCAGATCTTTTGGATGAATGGTCGAGAATGTTTTTCTTTAAGTATATTTAAATTGCTTATTACTGGTGCCGACGACAAGATGTTTCAAAAGCAGCAAGGACAAAATGTGCAGTGTGACCTAAGTAACAAATATATTTCCTGTCTTGTTTCAGTTTTTGTCAAAGAATGGAATCTATGAATTTTGGAACTGGTTCGATGATCGGACATGGTATGATTTCCAAGGGCGTGCAAATCTATCCTTCCTTTTGTAATTGTTTGTATTTCTCACTGTTTCTTGCATTTAGGTATCCTCTTGGGCGTGTTATGGTGGCACTGTCTATCCTGGTTTGACACTGACTGCTGGCACAATATGGTGGTACGTAAACTGTTGCATGCCGAGGCATATTTAATATTTATTATGATATGTTTTTTACTACTGTTAGTGTGACTTCGTCTTTTGTTGGCTTAGGTTGCTAAACTCTCTAAACATTCCTTTGTCGGTGGAGACTGTCTGCGTGTTCACTGTTCCTCCCAATTTTCTCAGCAAATGCTTCCTGGGCAACTTACTTGTTGACAAAGGTTGTTTCCTTAGCATAAAAGCACATGCTCTTACACTGATGATTACTGCAGTTATCTAATTATCATATTTTCCTTCCAGGAAGCGAAGGGCCCTGGAGCTGGTTTGATGGCAGCTGCTATCCTCGCAATGGTAACTGTCTAACTGTTGATATGTTATCCGTCTTATATTTCATTTTGATAGCTTGTTATGAAAGCCAGTTTTCTTCCTTCTTTTATGGATGGAGTGAAGAATGGGACAAATTGATATGGCTTTGACAATTTTCTGAATCTTCCATGTAGAACTGAATTCTTTGACACTTCATTTCTCCCATTATTTACTTTTCATAAGAATGTTTTGGGGTTTGACTTTCCCCTTGGATTACATGTCTTAAGCTTTTTTGAAGAAGATGCTCTAGTAAAGTGAAGTGTTGCTTATCAAAATAGTTTTACATATCTGATATAACTGAAATAGGGTTGTTCCTCCTTTTCTTCTGAAGATACGAAAGTTATCTTTTCTTAAAAGAATTGGAAGGACCGAATTGGGAGCATGAATGAAAGCTGAAGGAGCAAAACATCTTGTTAAAATGTTAGTTCGTACAACAGGCTGGAGCAGTTATTAGAGAAGTGGAAGTTGTTGTATCTCAATGTCAGGGAAATGGATCCCACTGATGATTAATAAAGATGATATCTGATATCGCCTTTCTTTGATAAATCCTAGATGATTTTGATTTGTTGGGGGTCTTGGTTTAAGAAGAATGCAAGATCTTCTAATTGACTAAAATCTTTTGAGATGTTGTAATGGCATATCCTTTGACCAAACTTTGTATTTGTTACTTAATCAAGAACCTACTTATCACTCGTTACCAACATGCAGTCCCCTCTTACATCTCAAGATCTGTTGCTGGCAGCTATGATAATGAAGCAGTAGCATATTTGCTTTAATATTCACGTTTTATCTGTATGTAAGGTATGCAGCCTAGAAGTTTTTCATTCTCTTTCTTCCCTTTTTTTTTCTTTCTGAAAGCATTTCATTATTACCTTTAACATGCACGAATGTTTTTGCAGACTCTAAATACTGGATCACTCTTTTATGCAACACTTAATGCTCTTTCATACTTCTACATGGTAAATTATCTCATTTTCTCATATCTGTAGTAATTACCATAGATATGTCTCCATACTATGCTTACTGTATTTCCTCTGTCAGGTCTGTTCTTGGGGAGGCTACACATTCATTATCAACCTTATTCCGATGCATGTTCTCTTGTGTATTGTTACTGGTCGTTACTCTTCACGACTTTATATTGCATATGCTCCCCTTGTAAGTCTGTATGTCTGGTGCCATATCAAAATGGATATACACTATACAAAAGATTTATTTGTCATAACAATATAAACTATGCAGTTGTTGTGCTTGGTACACTTCTGGCAGCATTGGTACCTGTGTTGGTTGGTTTTAACTCAGTACTGACATCAACATTTTGCATCATTTCTGGTATGTCCAAGGATAGTGTGTACCTGCACACAAGCTCCAAGTTTTACCGAATTTTTTTGTTCACTACAATTTTAGCAGCATGCTAATGCCCCTTCCCCTCTCCTCTGGCACATTTCTATTGCAGGTGTTTATAATTCTCCATGTGGTGGCTCTAGTTTATTACTCAAAGGAACTTTTAACTCCTCGGCTGTTCAAAGTGGCCATGACATTTGTTATAACAGTTGGGTTGTAAGTGTCTACCTCTTAATAGTCCTTACATTTGAGCAATGAAAAAGTTTTTCCTCAGATGCCAAAACAATGCAACCGTTCATTGATTTTTGCTAAATCGCTACCGTTTCCACTAGCTAACTAACAACATGAACCCTGCGGGCTGTTTTTTTTGTTTGCTGTAGCAGCGATACTTGTCGGCTGGGGCATCGAGCCCGACAAAGGTTGGAGCGGTCGCAGTTTGAGTCTTCTTGACCCGTAAGTTCTCGGATCTCATCTCTATTACAAACTAAACTCTCAGATTTGTTCACTTGGAGCACATGAACAAATTGTTTTTAAACTCCCTGGGGTAGCTTACTACTACTTTTACTGGTATCCCTTGGGTAGGAAAGTAACAGTTTATAAGCGCAACTGTTTTGTGACATCATCATATGCGTGATAGGCTGATAGCCTGATAGGGTTTAACCATTATTTTTTCTATGTTTTTAATCATATGAAAAATCTTATTTTCCAATCACCATCATATATGGGTAGAGAACTTGGTGATTAAAAAATAAAGAAGTTTCTCTTTGATCTCATTGTGGAATGTTGCATGTTTCCGATCGTATGGTAAATGCACATTATCAATATTGACAGCCCCAATGATTCCTCTTTTCTTTTTTTTTTGGTATATGTAATTTCTGAGATAGTAGACTTTAAATATCACATTTCTTCAGAACACAACATATTGAGAGTGTTATTCCAATATCATTTGGATTTGCCAAAATCATCAGTTGTTTATGAGAATTTTTTCATATGTCGCTTTTTTTCTTCAATTAATGTTAAACCTGTGCCATCAGCTTTCATTACATGATTGGTACATGTTTCTTTTCCTTTTCTATATTGGATTAGGCCTTGACCGTTTGTCCTCTTTCTCCTCTGTCTCTTTGCTCCTGACAGAACCTATGCAAGCAAGTATATCCCTATAATTGCTAGTGTGAGTGAACACCAACCACAACCTGGCCTTCTTATTTTATGGATATCATGTTCTAGCCTTCTTAGTTCCTGCTGGGATCATAGTAAGTATTCTCTTTTTTTTTTTTTTCCTGTTAGAAAAGGCAGGTTAGTTCCCATCGTTCTAATCTCTTAGTGGTTGGTGTTAACACAATTTGTAGGCATGCTTCTTGCCCTTATCTGATGCAAGCTCATTTTTGGTATTATACTTGGCTACCTCAGTGTATTTCTCTGGAGTAATGGTAAGCCATCACTATGGAACATTTGCAGACTGCAGAACTGTGCTTTATTTTTTAATGATACTGATTTACTAATATGTAGGTCCGACTTATGCTTGTTCTTGCTCCCCGCTGCATGCATTTGTCTGGGATTGCACTGTCTGAAGCTTTCAAGGTCCTTACACGTTCGATGAAATTTCAGCGTCCATCATCTGATGATAGCGCTTTTCCACGGTATGAATTCTCCGTCACTACTTTTTTTTTTGGCCCATTATGTATACTCCCTCCGGTTTTAAATTGTTGACGTTTGACTATTTTTGAGTTACGTTTGACCATTCGTCTTATTCAAAATATTTAAAATTATCATAGATTTTGTTATGATTAGTTTCATCACTAAAGGAAATCGAAATATAACTTACAACTTTGCATATTTAAGCTAATATTTTGAATAAGACGAATGGTCAAACCTAACTCAAAAAAGTCAAACATCAACAATTTAAAACGGAGGGAGTAGTTTCCAAGTTTTTTGCTGACATGTTTGATGTTCTATCGAACTCAAGGCAGGAGACGAGACCTCTAGTGCTCCTGCCAACTCAACGAAAAACCAGAGTAAGACAAGCGTAAAATCAGAAACAGTTACAAAGGAAAACCATCTAAGAAGAATAGGAAGAAGGATCAAGACTCAGAGGAAGTTCTCCTGTTGACCCAACAAGGAACCAAAGCTTTTAGTACTGCCTTGTGGACCATCTGCTGTGGCTATAATTCGCTCATTGTACTTGTGTGGCTTTTATGGTATGGAAACTTTTCTCTGGAAACTACATTCTTGTTAAATGAAGATTATCAGTCATCGATGCCATATTTTCAGGTCCATTGTGTGTGGCTGCAGCTGAAGCCTCAGCACCCTCAATTGTGCTGACATCTCGTTCACATGATGGGTTGCATGTTTTTGATGATTCCGTGAAGCTTATGCATGGCTGCGACATAACACAGAAGTAGATGATAAGGTATGTATTATTGCTTCTTCTTCTTTCTTTCCTTTTACAGTGGCAGTGTTATCCTGACAGCAACATGGTGCTGATCATGGCAGGTTACATCTTGGTGGGACTATGGTTATCAACAACAACTGCAATGGCCAACAGGACTGTGATTGTAGACACAATACATGGAATAACACACAACACACACATAGCAACAGTTGGACAGCACGGTCGTCCCCAGAAAAGCAGCATGGGAGATCTTCAATTCCTTAGATGTCAAATATGTGCTTGTTGTCTTTGGAGGTTGATGCCTTTTGGATCTTGAAACATACAAATTTGTCTTAAACAAGTGGTGCCATACTCATCACCTGGTGACTATTTTCAGGGCTTGTTGGTTACCCAAGTGATGATATTAATAAGTTCCTTTGGATGGTTCGAATAGGGAGGTGTTTATTCCCTCACATAAAGGAAGCATTACCTTGTGAGTTTACTTGCCTTTTGCAATTCCTTGCAAAATTATTTGTTGTGCTGCACTTCTGTTTTCTTTTGCCTTGCATACGTAACCTTAGGAATATAACGTGTCAAATATGAAGTTTCATATCATTCGAGATTTTTTTTTGTTTGTTTTATTCTATAGAGGGATGGCAACTATCGTGTTGATGCTCATGGTACCCCAACGATGCTGAACTGCCTTATGTACAAGCTTTGCTATTACAGGTCTATAACCCTGGTAGTAGTTATTATTTACTGATCAGTTGGCACAACTATGGAATTATCTTTGACTTTTTTTGGTTCACAGATTTGCTGAGACCGATGGTAAGGGCTTTGATAGAGTGAGAAGATATGAAATAGGAAAGAAACATTTTAAACTGACACATTTTGAGGAGGTGGAGTACCTTTGCTCATTTTTCTTATGTTAAGATCTGTTCGAAATATTCATTCCATGTGCTCACTTGCTGCTGATGCAGTTTTCCACAACCCACCACTGGATGGTTCGGATTTACAACTGAAACCTCAAAAGAATCGGGTCAGAGGGAAACTGAAATTGAAATCTGTGAGTCAGGCCACCTGTGTACCTTGTGGACGGTGTTCAAACTTCTGCAACCTAAACATCTTTCTATCTTTCTTTTTTTTGCAGAGTTCAAAAACGTTCCATGGGCAAATCAGGTGGGAAAACCAACCCATGGCAGTAATGATCACAAAAGCAGTATTGCTTTTAACACAAACTCCGCTTACGGCTCCCTGAAGGTTCACAAACCCGAGAAAACTACAGAACCCACTACAAGGAGTTAGATTAGAGATATCAACATTACTGTGTTCTTTTTATTGTCTGTAACTAGATCAGGGAGATGCCATGCTGTGCTTCTGGTTGGTCTGACATCTGGAGCGACTGAGGAAATTTTTGGTAGTTTTTCATGTCCGCTGACTTCAACATGTTCCTCGAGGCACAGGAGGCCTAACATTATTTGTGCTAGGTTATGGAGTGAAAGCTTGATTTTTTTAGCTGTTTGTGGGAACTAAGTGGGAGACGGCCAGACTTGTGGTGGTGGACATGGGGAATCTGATATGATACTTATATATGTGACACGTATTGAGTGATAAGCAATTTTGCTGTTTGCTTACTACATGCTCCGTGCCCAAAGTCTTCCTTGGATCTGAATTGCATTTGACTAAGCCAGTTCTAAGCAAGTTTACCGTGAATTTAGCACGGTTCTAGTTCGCGAAATCTACGTTGTGATTAAAATATGTGATGAAATGGTTCACTGTCACAAAGTTATGCCAGTCTGCGTAGTTGATGTCATTCTATGGCAATTTTTATCTGTAATTGTATGTCGTGCTATCGCAAAAGAAAAGTGTTTATGCAAAGTCAAAACCATGGCAGCACTAACCATTTACTCCCTCCGTATTTCTTTTTATCGACTTTTCAGACAGGGATTTGCACTGCAATCAGCTTAAGGCACCTATAAAAAAAATAGAGGTAGTATAAATTTAATCAAACTTAAGGCTCCTTTTGGATTGTGGCAATTTTACCTGAATCTTGCGTTTTTCTTGTGAAATTGAATAAATTATTTTCTGTGAAAGTAAAATTCCTGTATTTCAAAAGTGGCCTAAGTTCCCTCGCAAAAAAAAAAAAGGTCGCCTAAGTTTTATCTCAAAACTTAATGGCCTAAAATGACGCGTTTCAGTTTCAACTGTGTTGGAAAACTTTTTTTTGACCTCAACTGCGTTTGGTGAAATTTTTACAATTTAGCCCTTTTAGTTAAAGATTTTCACATTTGGACCCCCAGGACAAAGATTTCCCAAAATGGACCAGTCATCGGCGCCCAGTTTGTACATGTGAGCGCCGGTGCATTGGCGCTCGCCTTTGCCACGTCAGCAGGCCGGGACGCGCCCGGCCTGCCTAGCTGGCAGGGTGGTGAGCGCCGTTGCAATTGGCGCCTGAGGGTGAGCGCCGCGCCCTTGGCGCTCAGACAGCAAGAGAAAGGCCGCGGCGCTTTCCTTCCTCTCACTCTCTCTCTCGCTCATTCGAACCGAGGACGAACACGAAACGAGGCCGGCGTCCCATCTCTCTTCCCAATCTCATCCCCTCCTCGAAATCTCAGAGATCCCTACGGTTTGAGGCCAAATTTGTGCGAGGAATCGGTTTCCCCAAGGTAATCTCCTCCGCCTCCTTCAATTTCATCCAATAAAAATGCTTATTTATTTATAATGTGGACAAACCCTAACCCTAGGGTTTAAATGGAATGTGGGCCGATTCATTAGGTTTATTCGTTCGAATATCTCTTGGTAGTGAAAGAATCCGTATGTAGATGTGTAGGAGGTCCAGTTTTATTTGGTTTGGTTGATTGCAATGACATGGTATTTGGGGTGTTCATGTAATTGGAAAATAAAGTGAAAGTAGTGCTAATTAATTGGTAGATGGTAATAGAGAAATGGAGGTGGTACATGGTGGTCATGAAAAGGTATTTCGGTTGTTCATGTGGTGCATGATGTTTAGTTGATATTTAGTTATTGAGTAATTTGAAAAAAGTAATGAGGAGAAGCTGACGTATTTTGCTTCATTGTAGAATGGTGCGAGATTGTTTGGAAATGTCCGACTGTAAACCAGTGGGATGCACCGGTGCCGTCTCCATATCCAATTCCGAAGTGTCATTGTAATAGTATCCCCTGGGGTACACAATCAAGGTATCCGTTAACCGCCGCGCGTGCATATTTCTTTGTCCAAATAGTGTAAGTGGCATTGTACGATATGTATATTTGTTTGGTAGGCTGATAACTGAAATAATATAAGTTTGTTGAAATGTAGGGTTTGAATAGATGCTGCTTCTGCCAATGGATCGATGGCCCGGAGAAGTATGACGAGAGGATCTTTTTGTTACCATGGTCAGTAGCCGGCACCTTTCGAGAAGTTCAAGCGGTGGGTGCCTCCTCCACCAAATCCACCCATAATGATAGGGAAGAGAAGTTGGCAAAAGCAGCGGAGCGTAAGCTTAACCCCTCCGATGTGCAAATGTGGTTATCGGGCTGAGATAGAGAGGCCGCCCCTGGGTTTGAATATTGTCCTTTCTGAAGATGTCCTGTAAAACTAACGGTTGGTGAAGTATATTTGTCTATTTTGTGTGATTGGCGGAGGAGTTGATTGGAAATGGTCGTTGATTTTGTTTGTTTGGCCAAATAATGCAGGGCAACAAGAGAGGTTGCGACTTTTGGGAGTATCCTCATGGTCCGAAGGCACACTACCCCCATCCGGATTCTTTGCCGGATGATGTGCTTTATGGAGGAAATTGCCATGTTGGGAGAGCCCACCTGTGTTGCCTGCTAGGGAAGGAGTTGTACCATCACAGCTTGGCTATGGATACTATTGCGGGAACACAGTGGGTGAAGACGATGATGGGTGAGTGATGATAATCATGTAGTAATGAAGTTTCGCGAAACAATGATTTTATTAATTCATGTGTTGCATGTTTCTGCAGGACACGAGAAGGTGTGATTGGGGGACATTTGAAGGAAAGGAAGAATTCCTTAGGGAGGCAAGGAAGAGGGGTCCAGAGTATTATAGGAAAACCCTGGCGAAGCGGAGGAGCCGGATAAGGCATAAGTATCTCACTACGCCTCCATCTTTCATATACAAGACTATATGTGCGGAATTGAAAGTGCAGGCTCTACCATTTGGTGAGGGTGAGGAAGCAGATGTGGTCATTGAGTATTGGAGGCGCAATCGTGATAAGTATCCTCCAAAGAGTTATTGGGTTTTGTTGGACCCCCCAAAACCGTATGGATTGTCGTTTAAGTCAGCAAAAGAATGCATGGATTGGGCTATGACAGGATGAAATAGCTATGTGATCCTGTTTACGTTGAGGATAGGACGAGGAAGGAGGAGGAAAGCGACTGAAAAGGGCTCGAGAAGAGTATGAGGCAAGAGTGAGGGACCCGAGTACCTGGAACATTACTGTTGCATGATGGCTGAAGGAAGAAGAAGAGAAAGATGCAAGAGGAAGAGGAGCTAAGGGAGGAGGCAAGGAGAAAAGCGGAAGAGGACAGGAGGGCCATTCAATTGATGTTGGATGTTGACAAAATGATGGACATTGCGAAAAATGTAATGGGAAAGAAGACAAAGAATAGCGATGATGAGCATAAATAGTTTTAACAAGTTGTTTAAAACTATGCTTAGTTTGTTCGTATAGACTAATATTGAATGTGGTGTATGTGTATGGACTCATGTGTATGTGTATGGACCTATGTGTCGTATGTGTTTTGAACTGTAGTTTCGCAACTATGCTTGGTTTATGTGGACCTATGTGTATGTGTATGGATTTCGAGATTTATGGACGAATGTGGACTTATGTTTATATTCTGATGTTCGTACGTGTTAATGTTGTGGAATTTGAATCTGGATTGTTGATCATTATGTACACGTAGATGTTTGTTGTCATTATTTGTATGCATTCAAGATTTGAATGTAAAGATGATGATTTATGAAAAAATAAATGGAACCTGGCTTGAATGACTGGTACAAATAACATAGGTAATGTTGAAAATGCAATGGCATGTTTGGTGCACGTCATGAGTAACGTGACGGTGCACAGCACTAACCCTGACACGCTTTAGGGAAATTTAAAGACAACACGACAGAATAAAAATGCAACATTAGCCAGGCTGTATCGCGATATCTACTGTCATGGACCATCGTAGTACTGTCCTCCACTGTAGTACTGTCCTCCACCGTAGTACTGTCTCGGCGGTGGAGGCTGTGGGTGGTGCCTTGATGGTGGCTGTGGTGGTGGTTGTTCTGGTCCATTTTTGTGGTGTGGGCACTCACATTGTGAATTGAAGCACCATTTTTCGTCAACGCCAATCACGAGCTTTTAGCTTGGAGTCGGTTGTAAGGACTCTACTTCCTCCTTCAGCATATTATTTTGGTGGTATAGGTAGTTAATGTACTGCACGGTTGGGCCAATAGGCTTAGGATCAACCCATTGTGTGTAGCCACAATTGTCGTTGTCCCCATGATACTGCAAAGTAGACATGAAAAAAAGCATATAAATGACTTAATTTGTAGATACCAGGTGAGGAAAATGTCGAAACGAGTGAAGTAGTACTTCTATATGTGGACATCTGAAGAACCGACGTCCACCATTAACTTCTCCGTGGAACATTTAGACGACGCAATTTAAACCATGCTTGCACTTTGGCAGAACTTTGTATTGTCATACGATCTAAGAGGACGTTGGACGAGGTCGAAGTCTTCCTTCTCGTCAACAGGAAATGTATCAAGTGGTGCATCATAGGTGTGTGGACTCATTGACCATCGTAAGTCCAATGTGGTTCGTTGGAACTGCTGGCCCCCCTCTATTTCTACCTCTATTGGCCATTAACACATACGAGGACAGGAAGAGAGAGGAGGTTGGGTTCAAAAGTAAGTGATGTTTTTAAGTAGACGGGAGAGGGAAGTGAAAGATTGAGAAAGACGGGTAGCAATAATGCTGACACTTATTGCCGTGACTGTTGCCACTATTGAACTTTGCACGCCGACACTTATTGCCGTGACTGTTGACATTTATTGTCGTATTGTTGACACTTGTTGCCGTGACTGTTGACACTTATTGCCGTGACTGTTAAACTTTGCATGCCAACACTTATTGCCGTGACTGTTGACACTTATTGCCGTGACTGTTCAACCTGGGCGTCTGCTGATGTGGCGCTCAGGAAAGGGTTAGAAATCTTTGTTCGGGGGTCCAATTGTGAAATTCTTTAACGAAAAGGGCCAAAGTGTCAAAATTTCACACTGCGTTTGAAAACTAGAGTCGTCCATGTCGATGGAAACAAAGGAAATTCTGGAACGAACAAACGACTGTTGAAACCTGGACACGCGTCACGCATCGCACGCACTCTTTGCAAAGTCATAACCATCGCAGCCGTTCATCAAAGAAGGGAAAACCTAGTTTTCCGCGCGAACCGTTGTATCGGGAACTCCTCGAGCCTTCCAGTTCCCGGCACCGTCTTCCTCTCCTGCTTCCACGCCATTCCGGAATCACGACGAACTTTCCATTCCTGCCTCTTATAATCCATCTCGTCTAATCTCCTGCACCAAATAAACGCATACGCTGATCGAATCGAAGAGAGGATTTCGACGAACACCTCACGAATCGCCATCACCACTGCTTGTTCTAGCCTGTAGATTGGGCAGTAGCACAAGGTAGCGATGAATCCCGACAAGTTCACGCACAAGACCAACGAGGCGCTGGCGGCGGCGCACGAGATGGCGTCGGACGCCGGCCATGCGCAGCTCACGCCGCTGCACCTCGCCGCGGCGCTGGCCGCGGACAAGTCCGGCGTGCTCCGCCAGGCCATTGCCCACGCGTCCGGTGGGAACGACACCTCCGCCGCCGAATCCTTCGAGCGCGTGGTGGCCGCAGCGCTCAAGAGGATGCCCTCGCAGTCGCCGCCGCCGGACACCGTCCCGGCTTCCACCGCGCTGGTGAAGGTCCTCCGCCGCGCGCAGTCCGCGCAGAAGGCGCGCGGGGACTCCCACTTAGCCGTCGACCAGCTGCTCGTCGGCCTCCTCGAGGACCCTCAGGTCTCCGACGCGCTCAAGGAGCCGGCGTCGGCCGCGTCGGCGGTGAAGGCCGAGGTCGACAAGCCTCCGCGGGCGACAAACGACGCGTCGAGTCCGCCTCGGGCGACGCCAGCTTCCAGGCGCTCAAGACGTACGGCCGCGACCTCGTCGAGGTGGCGGGCAAGCTCGACCCGGTCATCGGCCGCGACGAGGAGATCCGGCGCGTGGTGCGGATCCTGTCGCGGCGCACGAAGAACAACCCCGTCCTCATCGGCGAGCCCGGCGTGGGCAAGACAGCCGTCGTGGAGGGCCTCGCGCAGCGGATCGTGCGCGGCGACGTCCCGAGCAACCTCCTCGACGTGCGCCTCGTCGCCCTTGACATTGGCGCGCTCGTCGCCGGCGCCAAGTACCGGCGGCGAGTTCGAGGAGCGGCTCAAGGCCGTGCTCAAGGAGGTGGAGGAGGCCCAAGGGAAGGTGATCCTGTTCATCGACGAGATACACCTCGTGCTCGGCGCCGGGAGGACGGAGGGGTCCATGGATGCCGCCAATCTGTTCAAGCCGATGCTCGCCAGGGGTCAGCTCAGGTGCATTGGAGCCACGACGCTCGAGGAGTACCGCAAGTATGTCGAGAAGGACGCCGCGTTCGAGAGGCGGTTCCAGCAGGTACGTGCCGAGCCCAGCGTCGCCGACACGGTCAGCATCCTGAGAGGCCTCAAGGAGAAGTACGAGGGCCACCATGGTGTCAGGATCCAGGACCGTGCGCTCGTCGTCGCCGCGCAGCTCTCGTCGAGGTACATCATGGGTAAGTGTCCTAGCTGATTCCGTCTTAATTTCTTTGTATGTCTAATTCAATTTCAGATACGATAATTGTCAATTTTTCATTGCAATTGTGTGGCATTGCTGCTGAGCTCAAATTGGTGATTTTGTTATTCTGTACAGGTCGCCACCTGCCTGATAAAGCGATTGACCTGGTCGACGAGGCCTGCGCAAATGTGAGGGTGCAGCTCGACAGCCAGCCGGAGGCGATTGATAACCTGGAGAGGAAGAGGATTCACCTTGAGGTCGAGCTCCATGCGCTCGAGAAAGAGAAGGACAAGGCCAGCAAAGCCCGGCTGGTCGAGGTCAGGAAAGAATTGGACGATCTCAGGGATAAGCTTCAGCCTCTGCAGATGAAGTATCTCAAGGAGAAGGAGAGGATCGATGAGATTAGGAAGCTGAAGCAGCGCCGCGAAGAAATGCAGTTCAGCCTCCAGGAGGCCGAGCGTAGGATGGATTTGGCACGTGTGGCGGACATCAAGTACGGAGCTCTCCAGGAGATTGATGTTGCAATTGCCAAGCTTGAGAACGAGACTGGAGAGAACTTGATGCTCACTGAGACCGTCGGGCCGGACCAAATTGCTGAGGTATGTGTGTTACAGGCAATTTCAGTTTGGTATCTTTCCTCCATTCATACCTGTGGAGCAATGTATTTAAGCATTTTGTGTGTATGTGCATAGGTGGTGAGCCGCTGGACTGGTATTCCAGTGACAAGACTTGGACAGAATGATAAGGAGAGTTGGTTGGGCTGGCTGATAGGCTGCATCAGAGAGTCGTTGGACAGCAAGAAGCCGTCAATGCTGTTGCAGAGGCTGTTCTGAGGTCCAGGGCTGGTCTTGGACGTCCACAACAGCCTACTGGTTCATTCCTTTTCCTTGGACCGACCGGCGTTGGCAAAACTGAGCTTGCCAAGGCTCTTGCGGAGCAGCTGTTTGATGATCAGAACCTGCTTGTCCGCATTGACATGTCTGAATATATGGAGCAGCACTCAGTTGCTCGGCTAATTGGAGCGCCTCCAGGGTAAGTATGATATACCTGCGTTCATAATATTTTTGGGCTTAAATTACTGACTGCAGGTTCTGATGTTTGCAATTCGGTTCTGAATTGTAGATACGTTGGCCACGAGGAAGGAGGGCAATTGACAGAACAAGTGAGGAGGAGGCCCTATAGTGTCATCCTCTTTGATGAGGTTGAGAAGGCACATGTAGCTGTGTTCAACACTTTGCTTCAGGTTCTGGATGATGGGAGGTTAACTGATGGTCAAGGCAGGACAGTAGACTTCAGGAACACGGTGATCATCATGACCTCAAACCTTGGCGCCGAGCACCTTCTGGCTGGGATGGTTGGCAACCACTCAATGAAGGCAGCTCGTGATCTGGTTATGCTGGAGGTATGTGGTGATATATCAACACATGAAATCTTTTACAGCTGCTGTCATTATGCAATGTTTCAACAATACTCAATTGATCTGGTTCATCTACAGGTGAGGAAGCATTTCCGGCCTGAGCTGCTCAACCGTCTGGATGAGATTGTGATCTTCGACCCCCTGTCACACGAGCAACTGAGGAAGGTTGCTCGGCTGCAGATGAAAGATGTGGCCGTCCGTCTTGCTGAAAGGGGCGTCGCGTTAGCTGTGACTGATGCTGCCTTGGACGTGATCTTGTCACTCTCTTATGATCCGGTATGTCAAGCATCCATTTATTTAAAAAACATTTATCGACCCAAACATCATGTTCTGGGGGGTCTACGTCCTCATAATCTTATGGATTCTGACTTGTGGTTTCTTTGTGGATTAACAGGTATATGGTGCAAGGCCAATCAGGAGATGGATTGAGAAGAGGGTGGTGACCGAGCTGTCCAAGATGTTGATCAAGGAAGAGATCGACGAGAACTCGACCGTGTACATCGTCGATGCGAACCCGAACAAGAGAGCTGACCTACAGGGTGGAAAGGAACGGAGGTCTGGTGAACCCGCAAACGGGCCAGAAGTCTGATATCCTGATCCAGGTTCCCAGTGGGGCTATTAACCGTGAGACGGCACAGGCGGTGAAGAAGATGAGGATCATGCAGGATGATGACGATGTTGACGACATGGAAGAAGTAGGAGTAGGACAATGGAACCCCCTGACGTAGTTGAGGGCAGTTTTCACGTGATATATTGTGTAAAGTTCAGATTGCTCTATAACTTGTTACTTTTGAGGCGACGTGCTATCCCCCGTCCTTTCCCTGTGTAAACCAAAGAGAATCGACAAATTGATCAAATATGGTTACTACTTGCTACTAGATTCAACCGCGTTTGGTTATCCTTCTGTGTTCCTAAATAGTATCAGTGTGCTGAACGAGTGGGATCATGCAGCAACGCAGTTAATTTCCATTTTTTTAAGTAATTCGGGGGGAGAGTATCTCACCTTTTCATTAGCGCATGACATGTCACATTTCGCTCTTCCTTTTCAGTAGAATGTCACATTTCGCTTCTTGTTGCCGGTCCCCGAGCTGAAGCTTGTATAGAGAAGTGAGCACCGTTCTGAGGTTCAGATTTCTGTGGACGGGAGCCCGAGCAAGCTCACAATAAACGCCAGGGACGCGACGAAGAGCTGTGCAGCCAGCCGATACGGAAATACAGGCGCAGCCGAATGATATGGTTTGCTCATTCGACGAATTTCGAACTGGCACAGCCCGGCAGCTGTCACGCGGCACCTTGGCCTACCTGCGACGCGGACGCGGCGTCAGCCAGTTTGGCAGATGCCAGGCGCCGTTCGACGGTTCGAGTCACTGCACTTGCCTCTTGCTGCCCGCCCGTTCTAGCGCGTCTCCATTGATGAAGTGGGTTAATGGCCAGCTCCATTAACGGCGGTAAGTTAATGCAACAGCTTCATTAATGGCGGTAGTTTGGTACTTCAACCACCTCCGCCCTTCCGCAGTCCCCACGCGCCTCTCCTTTCGCCGTCCCAAAGCTCTGCTTTTCTGGCGCAATGGCGGAGCCCCAGCCGTCTACGGCGGCTCGCGGGAGTGGCGAAGGCGGCGGCGGTCGCTTCAGGAACGCCGTAGGAGGAGTCCTCTGCGCCTTCGCCCTCCTCCTCATCGGCGTCCTCGCCTTCTCGATCCGCCTCTTCTCCGTAAGATCTTCCCGCACCGCAAAATTTTGGATTGGACTAGGGTTTTGCGAAACAATGCTTGTCTCACCCGTATCTTGTGTGCGACAGGTGATCAAGTATGAGAGCGTCATCCACGAGTTTGATCCGTACTTTAACTACCGCGCCACTCAGGTTAGTTTCTGCAGAACGCAGCTCTGCAGCTGCTATGTTTGTTCACAATTTATGGGAATGACTTTTGAACGTATTTGGCATCGAACTCGTTTCTGGGGATGCAAATGCTGTTATTCTCTTCTACGTACAAGTTAAGGGCTTAGTGAATTTTTTGTCTGGGATAGTGGATGAATATATAGTATAACTTATGATGACATGAGCATGTAGTGAGCTACTACCAGATCTTTCTGAGGAATGATTGAGATGTTTCTTTTAAGTATATTTGATTTTCTTATTACTGTGCCAACGACTCGACATGTTTCAAAAGCAGCAAGAACAAAATGTGCAGTGTGAATGTAGCCTTAGTAACAATTATGTTTCCTGTCTTGTTTCAGTTTTTGACAAAGAATGGAATCTATGAATTTTGGAACTGGTTCGATGATAGGACATGGTATGATTCCAAGGGCATGTGAATCTATCCTTCCTTTTGTCATTGTTTGTATTTCTCACTGTTTCTTGCATTTAGGTATCCTCTTGGGCGTGTTATTGGTGGCACTATCTATCCTGGTTTGACACTGACTGCTGGCACAATATGGTGGTATGTAAACTGTTGCATGGCCGAGGCACAATACACTGACACTGACACTGACTCCTGTCTTTTGGTTGGCTTAGGTTGCTAAACTCTCTAAACATTCCTTTGTCGGTGGAGACTGTCTGCGTGTTCACTGCTCCAATTTTCTCAGCAAATGCTTCCTGGGCAACTTACTTGTTGACAAAGGTTGTTTCCTTAGCATAAAAGCACTCTTACACTGATTTGATTACTGCAATTATCTAATTACCATATTGTCCTTCCAGGAAGCGAAGGGCCCTGGAGCTGGTTTGATGGCAGCTGCTATGCTCGCGATGGTAACTGTCTAACCGTTGATATGTATATCCGTCTTATATCATTTTGATAGCTTGTTATGAAAGCCAAGTTTTCTTCCTTCTTTTATGGATGGAGTGAATAATGGGGCAAATTGATATGATAGCTTTGACAATTTTCTGAATCTTCCATGTTGAACTGAAATCTTTGACACTTTATTTCTCCCATTCCTTACTTTTGATAAGAATGTTTTGGGGTTTGACTTTCCCCTGGGATTACATGTCTTAAGCTTTCGAAGATGCTCTAGTAAGTGAAGTTGCTCCAGTAAAGTGAATCTATATACTGAAATATTTGTTCCCCTTGATAGAAGTTGTTCTTTTCTTCCGAAGATTCGAAATTATCTTCAAATGAATTCAAGACCGAATTGGGAGCATGAGGGAAAGCTCATGAAGCAAAACATCTTGTTTAAATGTTAGTTAGTAGAACAGGCTGGAGCAGTTATTAGAAGTGAAAGTGTTTGTATCTCAATGTCAGGGAAATGGATCCCACTGATGATTAATGAATGATGATATCTGATATCGACTTCCTTTTTTTTTTGGAGGGCTATATCGACTTTCATTGATAAATTCTAGATGATCTTGATTTGTTGGGGTATTTGTTTAAGAAGAATGCAAGGTCTTCTAATTGACTAAAATCTTTCGAGACGTGTAATAGCATATCCTTTCACCCAACTTTGTATTTGCGACTTAATCAAGAACCTACTTATCACTCGTTACCAACATGCAGGTTCCCTCTTACATCTCAAGATCTGTTGCTGGCAGCTATGATAATGAAGCAGTAGCAATATTGCTTTAATATTCACGTTTTATCTGTATGTAAAGGTATACAGCATATAAGTTATTCATTCTCTTTGTTCCCTTTTTTTAATTCTTTCTGAAAGCATTTCTTTATTACCTTTGACATGCATGACATGTTTTTGCAGACTCTAAATACTGGATCACTCTTTTATGCAACACTTAATGCTCTTTCATACTTCTACATGGTAAATTATCTCATTTTCTCATATCTGTAGTAATTACCATAGATATGTCTCCGTACTATGCTGACTGTATTTCCTCTGTCAGGTTTGTTCTTGGGGAGGCTACACATTCATTATCAACCTTATTCCGATGCATGTTCTCTTGTGTATTGTTACTGGTCGTTACTCTTCACGACTTTATATTGCATATGCTCCCCTTGTAAGTCTGTATGTCTGGTGCCATATCAAATTGATATCTATACATAGTCAAGATTTATTTGTCATAACAATATAAACTATGCAGGTTGTGCTTGGTACACTTCTGGCAGCATTGGTACCTGTTGTTGGTTTTAACTCTAGTACTGACATCAGACATTTATTTTCATCATTTCTGGTATGTCCAAGGATAGTGTACCAGCACACAAGTTCCAAATTCCCCCCTTTGTTTTGTGTGTTCACTACAATTTTAGCAGCATGCTAATGCCCCATCTCCTCTCCTCTGGCACATTCTCTTGCAGGTGTTTATAATTCTCCATGTGGTTGCTCTAGTTTATTACATTAAAGGACTTTTAACTCCTCGGCTGTTCAAAGTGGCCATGACATTTGTTATAACAGTTGGTTTGTAAGTGTCTACCTCTTAATAGTTCTTACGTTTGAGCAAAGAATTTTTTTTCCTCAGATTCCAAAACTATGGAACCATTCATTGATTTTAGCTGAATTGCTACCGTTCCACTTAGCTAATCTAACATATGAACCCTGCAGGGCTGTTTGTTTTGCTGTAGCAGCGATACTTGTCGCTTTGGTGGCATCGAGCCCGACAAAAGGTTGGAGCGGTCGCAGTTTGAGTCTTCTTGACCCGTAAGTTCTCATCTCTATTACAAACTAAGCTCTCAGATTTGGTCACTAGGAACAGATGAACACATTGTTTTTAAACTCGCCGGGGTAGGCTTACTACTTTTACTGGTATCCTTTTGGTAGGGAAAGTAACAGTTTCTAAACGCAACTGTTTTGTGACATCGTCATATGCTTGATAGCCTGATAGGATTTAACCATGATTTTTGCTATGTTTTTAATTATGTGAAAAATAGCTTATTTTCCCATCACCATCATATATGGGTTGAGAACTTGAGGTGATTGATTGAAAAATAAAGAAGTTCCAAGCACTTGATTTTTTTGCTGGAACTGGCAGGACAGTTATCCTTCATTATATTATTAAGAAGTAAGAATTTGAAAATTTTTCACACGCTTTAACATAATCTCCTGTCATAATGAAATAGCCAGTTGCTCTAGCAAATGTGCAGTTAGGTCTAAAATAGTTTAGTTTAGTTGCAACAGAATCTGCTGAGAAATTTCAATAAAAGCTGGTACTTTATTAGAGGGGAACAGTGTATTCAAATTTAAGCCTTAGCTTAAGTTTTAGAAACATGGCAATGGTAATACAATAATGAACAGTGTATGCTATTGCAGTTCAAACTTCAAAGTACTTTCATGTACATAAATGGAGCGTGCCTCTTTCTATGTTGCACAATGCATTGAATTTGTACAGCAAGTTTCTCTTTGATCTCCTTCTGCAGTGTGCTGAATATAATATATCTTGTGTTTTTCCTTTAATATTGCATTTTGCTGATCGTATTGTAATGCACATTATCAATATTGACAGCCCCAATGACTTCCTCTTTCCTTATTTGTGGTATATGTAATTTCTGAGATAGTAGATTTTTTAATATCACATTTCTGCAGAATGCAACATATTGAGAGGGTTATTCCTATATTTAGTTGGATATGCTAAAATCAGGCCATATGTCTTTGTTTTATGAGAATTTCTTTCATATATCGCTTGTTTTCTTAATGTTAAACCTTTGCCATCAGCTTTCATTACATGATTGGTACATGTTTCTCTTCCTTTCTATATTGGATTAGGCCTTGACCGTTTGTCCCTTTTTCCCTCTGCCTCTTTGCTCCTGACAGAACCTATGCAAGCAAGTATATCCCTATAATTGCTAGTGTGAGCGAACACCAACAACCAACCTGGCCGTCTTATTTTATGGCTATCAATGTCCTAGCCTTCTTAGTTCCTGCTGGATCATAGTAAGTATTTTTTTTTTCCTGTTAGAAAAGGCAGGTTAGCTCCCATCGTTCTAATCTTTTAGCTGTTGGTGTTACACAATTTGTAGGCATGCTTCTTACCCTTATCTGATGCAAGCTCATTTTTGGTATTATACTTGGCTACCTCAGTGTATTTCTCTGGAGTAATGGTAAGCCATCATTATGGAACATTTGCAGACTGCAGAACTGTGCTTCTTTATTTATTAATTGATACTGATTACTAAATATGTAGGTCCGACTTATGCTTGTGCTTGCTCCTGCTGCATGCGTTTTGTCTGGGATTGCACTATCTGAAGCTTTCAAGGTCCTTACACGTTCGATGAAATTTCAGCGTCCATCATCTGATGATGACTCTTCCACGGTATAAATGCTCTGCCACTATTTTTTTTCCCATTATGTAGAGTTTCCAAGTTTTTTGCTGACATATTTGATGTTCTATATCGAACTCAAGGCAGGAGACGAGACCTCTAGTGCTCCTGCCAACTCAACAAAAAACCAGAGTAAGACAAGCGTAAATCAGAAACAGTTACAAAGCAAAAACCATCTAAGGAGAGTAGGAAGAAGGATCAAGACTCAGAGGGAAGTTCTCCTGTTGACCCAACAAGGGAACCAAAGCTTTTAGTACTGCCTTGTGGACCATCTGCTGTGGCTATAATGTCGCTCATTGTACTTTGTGGCTTTTATGTGGTATGGAAACTTGTCTCTGGAAACTACATTCTCGTTAAATGAAGATTATTAGTCATTGATGACATATTTTCAGGTCCATTGTGTGTGGGCCGCAGCTGAAGTATACTCAGAACCCTCAATTGTTGCGACATCTCGTTCACATGATGGGGTGCATGTTTTTGATGATTTCCGTGAAGCTTATGCATGGCTGCGACATAACACAGAAGTAGATGATAAGGTATGTATTATTGCTTCTTTCCCTCCCTTTTTCTTACAGTGGCAGTGTTATTCTGACAACAAGATGGTGCTGATTATGGCAGGTTGCATCTTGGTGGGACTATGGTTATCAAACAACTGCAATGGCCAACAGGACTGTGATTGTAGACAACAATACATGGAACAACACACACATAGCAACAGTTGGGACAGCAATGTCGTCCCCAGAAAAAGCAGCATGGGAGATCTTCAAGTCCTTAGATGTCAAATATGTGCTTGTTGTCTTTGGAGGTTGATGCCGTTTGGATCTTGAAACATAAAAATTGTCTTAAACAAGTGTTGCCATGCTCATCACCTGGTGACTATTTTCAGGGCTTGTTCCATACCCAACAGATGATATTAATAAGTTCCATTGGATGGTTCAAATAGGAGGTGGTGTATTCCCTCACATAAAGGAAGCAGATTACCTTGTGAGTTTACTTGCCTTTTGCAATTCCTTCCAAAATTATTTTGTTGTGCTGCACATTCTGTTTTCTTTTACCTCGCATACCTTCGGAATAGTAACGTGTCGGAATAGTAACGTGTCAAATATATGAAGTTTCAAATCATTCGAGATTTTTTGTGTTTGTCTTATTCTATAGAGTGATGGCTACTATCGTGTTGATGCTCATGCTACTCCAAAGATGCTGAACTGCCTTCTGTACAAGCTTTGCTATTACAGGTCTGTAACACATGGTCATCAGTTGGCACAACTATTCCCTGATCAGTTGGCACAACTATGGAATTATCTTTGACATTTTTTTGCTTCACAGATTTGCTGAGACCCGTGTTAAGGGCTTTGATAGAGTGAGAAGATGTGAAATAGGAAAGAAACATTTTAAACTGACACATTTTGAGGAGGTGGAGTACCTTCATTTTTCTTATGTAAAGTTCTGTTGTTCGAAATGTTCATACCATGTGCTCACTTGCTGCTGGTGCAGGTTTTCACAACCCATCACTGGTGGGTTCGGATTTACAAACTGAAACCTCAAAAGAATCGGATCAGAGGGAAACTGAAACTTAAATCTGTGAGTCAGGCCACCTGTGTACCTTGTGGACGTGTTCAAACTTCTGCAACCTAAACATCTTTCCATCTTTCTTTTTTATTGCAGAGTTCAAAAACAAGTTCCATGCGCAAATCAGGTGGGAATACCAACCCATGGCAGTACTGATCACAAAAGCAGTATTGCATTTAACACAAACTCCGCACACAGCTCTCTCAAGGTGCACAAACCCGATAAAACTACAGAACCCTACTAAAAGGAGTTAGATTAGAGATATCGACATTACTATGCTCTTTAGATTGTCCGTAACTAGATCAGGGAGATGCCCATGCTGTGCTTCTGGATCTGATATCTGGAGCGACCGAGGAAAATTTGGTAGGTTTCATCATGTCCGCTGACTTCAACATGTTCCTCGAGGCACAGGAGGCCTAACATCTAAGTAGAAAGATAGCACGGGTTTCGCCCCCGCTCGCGCTATACACGTCGCCCCAAATTCCGTCGTCTGTTCGATTGGTCTTCGGTTGATCCAACGATCCCGCGCGGCTTCTCTCATTTTCTCAATCGCTGCCCATCTTTCTTGACCGCGTTGCCTCCTTTCCTTTTTCAACACTGCCCGCACTCTTCGTTCGATTATGTCTGAGCACTTGCTTTTGTCAACTCTGTTTTTCAATGCCTCTTTCTTTGACAATTTCTCTGCCGGCAGTGCCCCCTTTCTTTACTTCCAATGCTCAGCCAGCGCCACTTTTGTCTTCCCCTCATGCGTTGAAGGATGACTTTGGTGAATGCATTCATCGAACCGTGAATTGATGTCTTCGAACGTGACTTTTGCGCCTCACTTCATAGACTTTTTGCGCCTTATTTCATTGACTCTGTCTCTGCGTCCGCTGCTGCCTCATTTTCTCGGATGCTCACTCCTGGCGTGCTTGTTTCGGTGTCGACTTCTTTGTCACTCCCGTGTGACTATAAAATCAGAGCACGTCGCAGAGCCAGACATCACACACGAGCACACCTCACCTAACCACTGCTGCCGCCGCCATGAACCGTTCTACCGAAGCACAACACCTTCCTTCGTTCCTTGTGCCTTGGGTGCTCGCGCCACCACCTCCTCCACGCTGCTCTCGGCGATCCTCTTCCGCTTTGCCGTCCTCGTGCTCTCGTCGTCCGGCACCGGCTCCGGCAAGTGCAGCTCCATGCCGACGTGAAAAGTACTCGGGCCACGCCTCCTGCATGATCTTGGCCTCCATCTGACCGCGCATGTGCGCCATGCGCTCCGGCGTGTGGTCCTCGCGCCGGAGGATGCCGACGTCCACCATTCATGGTCAACAAGTCCTCTGCCGCCTCTCCTCCCTCGGACGCCCCGAGCGCCGCCGCCTCCGCTCTCTAGCCTTCTCCAATTGCCTGCCGGGACGCACGTCTACCCAAAGAACAAGTACCTCACGCTGCAGATGACATCTTCGAGAACTTGGTATTTTGTAAGCCTGAGTAACTGATTCGTTCTGCACTCCGTCTCTTGGATCACAGAGTGATTTCGTACGTCAAGAGAGGGCCTGGTGCTTTGAAGAAAGTGAAATGAACGCTGCTTCGGTTGATGAGGCGCCTGCAGTGGGATTTTGTTGTTCTAGATAAGTTAGAATTATCGTAGTGTTTGTGTACATTGATATACTAAAGAGAGTGATATCGTGTGCCTTTGTGCAAGCTTGGAGCTGCAGTGTATCAGACTTGGCTGTAAGTTCCTGTACTTTGATAGAATTTAGAGTGATGTTGATCGTGTACTTTATTAAAATAAATTGTGTTGTTCTAATATACCTCATGTTTCTTTGTTAAATAAATTGTGCGTGTTTGGATAAATATGACATATCTTCTCTGTATATATTATCGCTAAGTGTGTGGAATATTGTTGTTATTTCCGGAGATGCAGGATTTTACTTGTTGTGTGCCTTTGTCGGATTGGCTTGTTTATGCCGGCGTTTGTTCGGTGCTGTCACCGTTGTCGGATTTTTTTTCCGTCTGTGACGTAGCGGATACGTTGCTGATGGCTACCGTATACTGTAATTTAATGTGTTTTTTTTCGTTCGTCGATTTGTGATGCTGATAGTTCGTCATCTGATGCGTGATGGCCCAGTTTCTTCCTTGATTATTATAGATTGTATGTAGAGCAGCGTCAGGCTTATTTATTAGGTGGTCAATAGAGCTTGATATCGGCGGTCGCGGCGTTGGACTTGTCGCTGTTCTGCGTGAATGTGTCGATTGCGCTCAGGGTTGCGACGAGCTAGCCAGGAGAATGTGCCTCACTTCGGTCCCAGTCCATGCGCGAGCGACTACTTCCGGACTTTTGACCTGTGCTGTTAGTCCATGTTCCTGCTTACGCAAATGGGGAGTCCATTATTTTATTTACACCGTTTGCCATACAAACGATAACGTAAGAATACAAATCAGGGAAGCCGGCCGGCGTTAGGGCATAGACTGAGGACGCAATCGATGAGGGCCGGAACTATATAGAGCTCTCTCATCGAGCCAACGTCTTTCACAACATGGGTATCCCCGTATATTTACTTTCCTACCTTTTTCTTGTGTTTTTCTGCTTTCTTGAGCTTCAGTCTTCAGATGCTCATAATTATTGTACTAATATATAATCGATGAAAGTTAAGCTCTCTTCATTCTGATACTTATTTTTTGACTAAATAATTATTTCTTCTCGGCACCATTTGCCAGGCATTGTCTAACATAAATAAATATTTTTTAAGAACATCTAGCTAGCTAGGTTCATTGGTATCTAGACACTAGACGTGCGTGAATTTCTTCATTCAACCTGACACCTCTGCAATTTGACATTTTGAGAGACTTCCATCTTTATAATATACTGGAACATTGTGTACGTTGTTTGAACGGTTTGACTGACGGTTCAGTGTGGCTGTTGAGCTTTGTTCGTCGCTGGCTTGTCTGGTTATGCCTGATTAATCAGTAGGTATTATCACCACACGCTATTACTTGTAGGCAGTTGCAGAAATATTTTGCTGCAGTTGGTTTTTTTTAATGAATGATTGCAATATTTTGTTCATTGTTTGACCTCTCCTTTTTATTCTTTTTGGGCCGTTGCATGTGTCTTAATTGATGTTGACCATTGGTATAATAGGGTACTAAGACCATTTCGATGGTGACTAAATTGTATGACTTAGTCTATAGACATCCTGAGTGATGTCAACCCAGTTGAACTTATTTTTTTAAAGCATTAATGTAGCTTTGACAGATGGTCTAATTCTGAAATTTATTAACTCTATCCAGATGTACTTCTAAAAGGTGCTGTTTTCTACCCGTTGACGAGTTCTTAAGTCTATATCCATTAAAGGAATAAGACGACCATGTGAATTAGGTGGAACAATTAGTATCATCCATGTACGACTATTCTGGTTTCCTCACTTTATTATTTTTATTCCATTTGTTACGGTAGTTTCAAACAACTGTGAGCCGTCCATTTACGTGACGAACTCTTGCACCTTAAGATGCAAGACTTCAACAATAACTACTTTTACTATTTTTCTATTTTCTGTTTTGGAAAGTCCTCGCGTGAAGGATATGGATCCAAATTTTTTGTTGTT
>JAAXCT010003081.1:0-45875 GCA_012490785.1 Eragrostis nindensis | reverse complement strand
AAAACTAATTCTCAGAAGAGTGTCTCAGTCAAAACACTTGAATTGGAATGGTCCAGATTGTGTATTACGGATGGTCAATATAAGTGAAGAAAAATTCATGTGTGTTACGGCTTGCCCGCCCAACACATAGTTGGTTCGCATTCGAGTTACTGTAAATTTAAACACACAAATTGTAACAAACAAACAAGGGAAAATCGAGGCATAACTCTGGTGTGCTTTGAAAATCGGTAATCTTACAGAAAATCGACGCAAGAACATAAGGTTCCCGCAAAGAAGACGCAAGAGTGCGCATGATCGATCAGTACTGCAATCAAGCAAGATGATCACAGAAGAACAGAAGACTGAAGAGGAATTACAGGCAAAGCCTTCCATTGCTAGCTAGTACCCATGAGCAATGCAAGCCTCCCAGAAGAGCCTGTCGCCCTCGGCGTCCCTGGCCTCCTCCTCCTCCGCCGTCGCCGACATCAACGACGGCGGCGTGCAGGCGCCTTCAGCGCCGACCACCACCACGCCCGCGCTCTCCACCATCCAGCACTCCCAGGACACGAGCCTGCTGCTGTTACCGTCGTCGTCGTCGTCGCCGCTGCACGACTCGGCGTCGCCGTCGTCCGCGTCGATGATGCTGCAGGCAGCTCCGTGCAGGTCGTCGGCCTCCGAGTCGCCGGAGGCCTCCAGCAGCAAGGCCCACGCCGCCGACGGCGAAGTCTCCGACGAGCTGGCGCGGCTGTCCATGAGCACGAGGAAGCGAGCAGCGGTGGTGGCGGGGGAGAGAAATGTGAAGAAGCTGGGCACTGGGCAGCGCTCGCTCAAGAAATGTGAGGCGCGTTTGCGGCTGCTTGCCGACCGCGGCGGGTCAAAGAGTGCTTCCGAGGTCAAGTAGGCATGTTGTACTACGGGCGCACGCACGCAGGTCTCCATCCCCGTTCAGACGCGTCGCGACCGACGCTTCTTCCCAAGGAATAAAGGATCAACGTGAAACATGTAGTAATAATAACAATTAATAAATAAACTGTGTCAAGTGTTAATCCTTTTTCTTGAAAGAATTAATATGTACAGTATTGGTATAGCAATTGCAGAGAGGATATTTCGAGACAAATTGATCAGGGTCAAGACTGCTAATATAAAAAACTGGAAGGGTGCTTCCCCTGTTTTCCCATGTTAAAGATTTGTAAGCGCAACCGCCCAAGTTCGTACTGAAATATTTGGTTAACTTGGTTAAGTAGTTGTTGGTGCATTTCATTTACCTGACCCGTTAGACGCATGGCAGTTGGATCAAAACAGCAAACATTTTTTTTGCGAGGTCCAATACCGGCGCACGATTTTGACCTGCACCAGCTGCACGTTTTCTAATTCTCACCAACCTTCTAGACCTACCAACTGGCCGGGCGCACCCTTCCATGCAGTGCAGGGGAAGAAATTTCGTGCTTCAAAAAGGAAAAAAATAATGTGGCCACGTACGCCGGAATGGCTGAAATTCGGCAGTTGTGGATTTTTTTTTAATTTCCTGGTGAATTCTTTTTCGTAAGTTTGACTCGGAATATCACTTTTCCTTTACAAGCAAAAATTGCTGAATTTCCCCCTACTGCCCTACTGCCCTATGGTACTTCTATCATTCAGTTTTTCTTTCCCTCTTCAACTCCTGTGTGATCTCAGTTTATTACCAGGACTATGCACAATTCTTCAGTAGACATGCATGCACCGGCAGACATGGGGAGTGGAGGCTTGTCATAATCAATGTAAACACCAAAAAGAATTATTGTAAGTCTTGTACGATGGCAGTATATATATAAGGAAAAATCTATCTAGCTAGTGGTAGCCGGCTTCGTGTATCCAGCGACCACCGTCTCGCGCAGTCGCGCATAGCGACCAAAGTGGTGGCGTGGTGCTCCTGCCTTCTTGGGGTTTCGAGTCTTGACCAAATATACAGAACGAAATACATACGGGCAGCCTAGATGAGGCTAGCAGCTAAACCAAAGGAAGCGGGTGCATGGCGGCTGCGCAAACAGGCTGAGCGGAGACGCGCGCTGCATGCAGGCAACGGGATGGAGGTGGCTGGTAGCTAGATACCCTGATCTAGCTACCGGTAGCTGATTAGTCGTTTCCTATATATAAATAACACTCAGTAATGCACTGACCAACACGGGGAGGAGGGACAATAAAAAATGCATGTAAACGTGAAAATGAGCAACGGGCTTGATTGGATCAACATCTGCTTGTTGTAAAAAGCTGGTGAAAAGTAGCAACCGCTTATTACAGCCTTTTACTCTCAAAGTCTGAGCTGCCGTAGATTCTTATTTTTTATATACTTTTTACTTATTTTTCTAAAAAGGGTATCCATGTGACCATGGATAAATTTGGAGAGCCACACGAGGCCCTGCTAGGGCAAGGTTGTGACAAAAAGCATAACGATGATACTAGTTATAAATCTATACTATATAGCCCTAAAACAAACTATACTATATAGATTCACTGCCTTGCAATATCTATATTATGTATATCCTTGATACTTGTGAGCGCTCGTATGTAACTTGATCAATTTTTCTATGTTTTCTTCACATCACATTAAATTAGTAATAGTTAAGTAATATAAATTAAGGAAAACAATAGAATTTAATAAAACATCTCAACAAATTTAATCATCTTGTTCTTTTACATTCTTATGTTCCACAGTGAATCCGAAACATGGATTTATTTTTTATTCTTATTGACTAAATAATCTAATGTTTGATGTTTCATGCTCTATGTTTATACGGGTTTAGATAACCAACTCATATAAGTTATTTTCTAATGTAAGGTTAACTTACCATATCTTTCGTGAGTACTATATCCAGAGCTACTTGAAGTGTCAGTTGGAAGCCTAGATATTTTTTGAGATCAGGATCAAAAATATTCTTACCTTTATTCATCAACATCTGGCCGGCAGCCTCTATGACGACCCGCACATAAAACATTAGCTTAGGCATTTGTATGACATAGTATACAAACAAAACATTGTAACATCACTTTTTCTATCACAGAATCAAAGAATACTCGGTTCTCTACAAACAATCCAATCCGGTATAGCTTGTTCAAGAGCAGTAGTGCTCCAATTGAAAGTGTAAAATCTTATTTAATTTAAATGAGAAATAAAATGCATGTACATGAAAGATTTACATTTTCTTTTGTGATATTAAATTCTTAAATAATTCTGAATTGAATCAGGAAATACATGAAAGTTTAATAATGATTACGTTTATTTTAACACCCCTCTCCCTGAACAATTCATTTTATCCATTTTAGACCCTAAGCAAAATGATGACACACTTTACTCTCCTAAACAATTCCATTCCGTATGGTATACACCTATTGAAGTTTGTCTTTTTGTTTCTCAGCCATACAAGTAGAATTTGAAGCTCAAATTTTTTATAATGGAAATTATTTTAACATAGGATATCGTAGCATCTATCATCGCGCAAAACTTGAGCTTCAAAGTCCACTTGTAGATGAAAAAAAAACTTCAATAGGGTATATATTGCACGAAATGAAATTGTTTGAAGGAGTAAAATGAGCCATCATTTTGTTTATGGTGTAAACAGACAAAGTGAATTGTTTGAAGGTATAATGAAGTATTTCCATTTGTCTCAAAAAAATAAAGTTTTTCGATAAATTAAAAAGAGATTAGGAAACTGCTACCCAGGCTCCCTTTCTTCAACAGTTCAGGTCCAAACTGTCTATATTGCCTTCTTTACTCTTTCAGGGAGAGAGCGCTGTCGCTTTCTGATATTCTATTTGAAGTCCACCGACCATTGTGCCAATGGCAAAGATCCGCCCCTGGGGTTACGAGTTGCCCACATGAATGGATGATGCATCTTCTAGAAGCTTTACAAACGAGCACGCAGTTCAAGGCGAGAATGAGCTGACGTTTCTCTGTTTGTTTCCGAATGTGCTCCCGTTTTCCAATGTAAGTATTCCCTCCGTCTACAAATATAATGGCATTCTATTTTATCTTAAATTAATTTTTTCTAATTTTGACTCTTCGTAACAAGAAAATCGTAAAGATTGACATCATGAAAACGGTTTTACTAGATTTATCAAGAAATGGACTTTCATACTATATAACTCTTTTAGTTTGAAACAACATATATTTATAAATATTTGGGGTGTTCGGTTGGAGGATGCAGTTGCAGTTGCAGTTTGAACAGTGAGAGAGAACACTGTAGCGGAGGATTCGCGCACTGTAGCAATTCAGTTGACTGTAGCAGCAGGAGAAGCAGCAGCCGGCTGGTTTCCAGCCGGCCGAACACCCTGATTGCTGGTCAAAGTTAGAAAATTTTGACTTAGAACAAAACTAGAATGCTACTATATTTGTGGACAGAGAGAGTACTTTCGTGTTTGATCAAAGTCAATTATTTTCGACTTGGACTGTTAATATCTAGGAAAATAAATTATTTAAAATATAAAGAGTTCTTATTAGGACAATTGGTTTCACTATGAAGCTAATAATAACATTTATACATGATAAATTTTATTATTGTTGTGTCATTGATAGTCAAACTTGCAAAGTATTAACTTGATGCTTAAATTATAAGACAACACGTGTGACTCTACATGTTAGTACGACCATAGAGTATCGCGTCAACTTGCCCTGTGTACGTGTATTATATTTTGTTTTCGTAATAAACAATTGTTTGCATCAAGACCCATTTGTGATACTTGCAGTAAAATGACGCACTTATATTACGAAGTGTATTTGCATCACACGACACTAAACTATAGTAAGGAGTCATTGTTATCTCTTTTTACCTGTGGACGGTGCATCTAATTAACCTTTGGTTTACCGTCTCCATGTAGCACTGCCAATACTTTTGAAATTGGCCCTAGCTATTCGCGTTGGGTTCAAAGCTTACAAGGTGTACAAAGGCCTAATTAAGTCCAAAGAAAGACCCTAAGTCCAAAGCTTTGCGTCCTCTTCTGATTCCCATTACGACATATGGGAAGAAAGGAAACACTGTACATTAGCATGTGGAGTAGTTGAGCAGATCATGGGCATGTGAATTTTTTCCATCCACTGGGTGAACTAGTGGCGGCGGGTGGCGCGCCGTCCGGGCTGGCGCGGCCGCGTTCAGTGGCTCGGCTGCTGGTGGCTTGCCATCCAGGCGGGAACGTCGGCGTGCAGGTCGCGTCAGCGCAGGCGGCTGCCCGTTTGGCGTGGCGGCGTTCTGTGGTGACGAAGAGTTGGCTGGATCCCGATCTGCACCGGTTTGTTCGGCTGCTGTGGCGTTGTCACTGCTGCGCAATGGGGTGGTGCGATGTCTGTTGCAGATCAAAGCACGTTCAGCCGTGGAGGTGCTCGTCTCCTCCGCATGGCGTGTGGTTTTGGTGGGTTTGGACAAGCGGCGAAAGCCTTGCCGGTGATTTGCTAGCACGGCAACCATGATGTTTTTGGGCGTTATGTACCTCTTTGGAGGCGTTATCATTAAGCCCATCTTGACGTTTTTGAATCTCCGGGTGAGAACCTAAATTCGATATCGGATGGGCATCGGCGGCATCTTCGATGTTGCATCCTCCCTTGAGGCGGCGTCTTGGAGGTTTTCTCGCTTGCCACTTATCTTGGGGTGGGTCACGGTCTCCTGCAGCTAGTGGTAAATTCTTCGTCGGTGACTGTTTGAGTCATTTCCGCTTCAATCAACAGATGGTGAAAAGAAAATGAACAGAAGGAGTCAACCATACTCAAGAATCAATCCCGGAAGGCATAGAGAAAGCTGCGGATAGGATTCGTTTTCTTTTTTGTTTGTTTTTCTTTCATCAGTGTAGCGATTGAGCACTTTTGATGATGGCCGACTTTCTTCGATGATTGTATTTGGCTGTAATTTTCTTAGAAGTCAATGCCACTGCTGCTGTAGCTTTCCTGAAAGCCAAGGCTGAGATTTAATGCAATCTTTCAATTATCTAAAAAATATATTGTAGCTATAGGATTTGTGAAGTTGTACAATTTCATCCTTTCCCCATCCGTACTTACAGCAGTTACAGGGCATGCGGACGCCATTTATCGACAAATTATCAAGATGGCTGCATTATGTGTTTAATAAAAAGAAAGATGACAAACTGGTCTGAAGACAAATTCAGGAGAAAAATTGCTAAGAAAGGAAATCTCAAAAAAATTGCTACATTGAACAAATATTGTGTGCTAGATAAGGCTGAATTTTTTATTAAATAAGAGGCCCATTTGTATACTCTCTCCGTCCCATAATATAGCGTTTTTAGGTTTGGTCAAAGATTTTGTTTCAATTTTTACTATCAATATTTATAAAAATAAAATAGTTCAAATGAGGAGAGATAAATATTATGATAATTGGTTTCATGATGAATCTAATAACATCATTTATACTTGGTCAACATTTATGATATTTTTTATTAATAGTCAAAGTTAAAAAAATTAACTTTGAACAAAGCTAAAAAGTACACGTACTGGCACCTGTATGTATGATGGTATAGTCCTCCAAAACGCGATAGGCTGGCTTCAAAAAAAAAACGCGATAGGCTGTTGCAGCAGTAGAGATTGGCCATGTCCTGATCTTGTATGAGGTAGAGATGGTAGTCGGAACAATTCTTAAATATTTCTTATTTTGAAGTGAATTAAAATGGAAAATATACAGTGTGTCCAAACTTGTACCGGAAATTCCGCTAAATTAGCTAAAATAGTATAATGGAAAAACTAAATAGCCAAAATGATGCTAAATAGATGCAGCAATTCGGGATGCCAGTTGGTACATAGTGATGAACGTCATTTGATATATTGTGAACCATTCAATACGGGCCATGGAAAGATAGTAGTAGTTAACTCGCCAGCCTGGACATGGTTAATTCTTGCTAAAAATAGATCCTTTTCTGCGACATATATACCGGCTGAAGCAGCAGAAGTACCAGCCACACAGCAAGACATTTGCAAAAAGCAGGTGCCTCTTCGACCAACATTGCGAGGTTTACCATGGACGGACGCCAAGCAGTCATTCTTCTGGTTCTCCTATGCTCGGCAATGCTTACACAATGTACGCGTAGTTCTATTACATCTGCTTCTGTTAAATACATCATTTGAATGAGGATGATGTTGCTACAGGAGTTTGGTACGACTAGTGCAGAGTAAAAACGTCATCATAATTATTTTGGTCCAAATAAATATTGATTAAATCTTTTAAGCTCCAGTAGAACTTTGAGACGATGGGCAGGGCTAATAACCTCTGTATTGTCGCCGTTCAGCTCGAGGCATCAGCGACGTGGATAGCGATAAGATCACAGTTCAGTGCTGCACGGCGAAGAGACCGGGACCGGCGCCTGACAGGCCCTTGACCTGCTGCACACCTTTCCCTAATTCAAGATGCTTTGTGTCGAGCGAAGCCTGCCAGCTAATCTGCTGCAAGGGCTCCGACGTGCGGCCCCGCATTGTATGATAAGAATTTCGACGAAACTATTTAGTAAACATCTGAGAATAAAGAGTTATATGGAGATTCGAGAATGAAATGCCTTTCTCCATTCCTCTGTTGTGTGCCTAACCAGCAAGAACTAACCAAGAAGAAGGCTTTGTTGGTGATGCTGACCACTTAAGTATGGAACTCAAACACCATGAACGATTTCAGTGTTCGAATTTAAGCATGTTCTAGAAAAAAAAATGTCCGAAATTTGAATTTATGTGAATTTTTTTTTTTGAATGTGGGTTGTCAAACCAATGTGAGGCACAATCATGTATGCTATTGTTTCGTGCCTCTTGTAGGCCCTGTCCATTTTACCAATGTTATGAACGGTTCCAACTTATACAAGTAGCTCATAAACAAATTTGCCGCACACCATTTTTTTTTTTTAGATAATGGGAAGCCGCACACCATTTTATCAAGAGAAGTGGTTCTATGCTTTCCCTAATGAAAAAGACGAGCATCTCAAAGCACTTCCGTTAATTACTCTTAAGCCGCTAATGCTCTGTTAATCAACGGGCCCAAGGAGCCCGGATCGGAAAGCCCATCCGACCTGAACCGTCCGGCATGTTGTTTGGCTTAACGGCGACACAATCAGGCCACCGAAAAAAAAAAAAAAAATCAGGCCACCGGCGGCGTCCATCCGAGCATACCGGCGCTCCATTCTATTCCCGCACCCCCTCTGCTTTCCAACGGCTGCGCACCCGTCGCCTCGACGGGGCAAATTGTCTTCAGCAGGTGGTGCTGCAATTAACATGGGCTCATGTTGATTGAAAGAGTGGTGGCAGTAAAGCTTGAGGCCGTGTTGCATATTCCAGCAGATCCACAACCTTTTATGCTACTAGGTGGGGTACCGAACACTCCCAATAAAACTCTTTTGTACCTCTAATGTTCACACATGCAGTGGCATACATGTATGGCTTTAACTGTGTAATTCATTTTTATTCCTCTCACGCGAAGGAATGGGTTTATAAAAGAAGACTCAAATCTCGCAATTTCTTTTGGTTAAAAGAAACCCTGGATATGGAATTGAATATGACACATTAATAGAATATCATCAGCACATCAACACAGGAATTAACCAACTAGTTTTAACAATTCACACATCCAAGTTTCATACATCAGTTTGTGCTGTCTGGTTGTACCATCACAAATTTTGGTTAGTCTTCAACCCAATTCAGCCAAAGGCAATACATTACGGAATTCAAATTTCAGACACTTTAGGGTCCAACGTTTTTGCTCTCTATACTTTCGCTGTTCTTCACAATCGATGATTGCTTTACCTACATCCCTAATGCATATGCCTCTCTAAAGGTCTAGAGCTCCCTCAGCCTGTCCGTTACATCGCTTAATGCATCAGATACCTGAAAATTCAAGTGATAAGGGAATAAGGCGACCGAGAAAGAAAAGAAGAAAAAATAGATCTCAAGCACACTTTACAATTATAATTGACATTTAAAGTAGTGTAGGACTGAGTCATCACAAGGGAAAAAAAAAACTATGGCTAGTCATAAACTTGTGATGCTAAAGTAGTATCCTGTACTAGGTTATGTTCTGTCAAAATATTCTGGACAGTGTCATATTTTGCATCAGTTGAATATTTACACATGTGCCTCAAACAATGTGAAGCATCTAATATTCCTCATTTAAATATTTTAAAACGTAGATTGTTTATGCATTGTGTGCCAGTGTGCCACAATAACTGTGAAATGTTCTAATCTTCCTAACATCACATATTATATCACAGTCCAGGGGCACCACCTGGGACATGGGATATGCCATTGTATGTTCCTCAAATCTCCTGTTTTACTACCGTGTTCACATGGTATGACAAGAAAAAGAAGAATTTGACCGCTATGTATATTAGCAGTTTTCACCTGATGCAACAAAATGGCATAGCATGTTACAGCACAGTGATATTGTCATACTAGTGCACGTGTTTGGATTCTGAATCCATTACCATGAATATGTGGTTACTCTAATTTAGCTATAGGTTAATGAATGTGTGGTTACTCCCTCCAGATTTTTATTCTTTTACATTAGTGGGACAAGCGGATCAGTACAAATTTTTGCTTCCTAGCTTGTCCTAACGACAAGAATAAAAAAACGAAGATAATATAAGTAACAACGGTCCTTTGCTCCAGGATGGAAGACATTAAAAATTAGTGTACATTAGATTAAGGAAACATATTTAATCCAAGTTAAAAAGCATATACTTAATGATAGACTTCATGCCAAAAACAATCATATAATTCATTTATATGAAAAACAAGGCGTTATACAGGAACTACAGCTCCTAGACACCTTGATTACGACTGCATTAATTTTTTTTTCTAATAACATAACAGAAATAGCACTCTGTTTGCCATTACCTCCAGGAGGCAACTAGGAACTGCAATATAGCTTTGAAAAATAGTATCGACCTCTTCCATAATCTTGTGAGAAACAGGTGTGATCAAATAAATGCAGCCTTCTGAAACATTTATAGCTTTGATGAAACCTGAAAACCAGCACAGGTACAGTAAAACGAATAAAGCTCAGGGCCATCAACATAGGTTGCTTGAAGATGAACACAAAATTAGAAAGATACCAGCAGTATAAATTATCATGCCAAAATGAACTAAAAGTAGACATACCTAGTCCAATGCAGCAAGGAGTTGAGCATTCAGTTGACAGAGGAGAAGAGGCACTTGCTGCGAGACCAACAATAGTACCATTCAAGAAGCGGTACACATCATTACCAGAAACCTATAAAAGCACATCCATGTGATTCTTATTATTAACTTAACATAAATCCTGAAAATAGATGTTTCTAAAGAAATGTTCCATATGAGATAATTTGTCTCAAACAGAGTGAGTTGGAAAGTAGAGTCATATCCTAATGTTATATAATTCTGAACTATCCATAGCAATAAGTATATCTGAATTTATTTCATTTGACAGGGCATAAACATTGTATGGTAGTACATTCATCCTTGCTTAGGTTCTAGATCATGAAAATTGCATTCATGTTGGCTTTTTATAGAAAAGATTGTATCATCAAAGATTTAAAGATAAATGTAACAAGACCTTATCTTCCTAGGATATAATATAAGACTCTACCCCTGAAAATACATAATTGTGCCTTTTGCTCTTTTTTATGGAGGCACTAGTGGAAAAGGAGAATGGATAATGTAAGGATAGGAAAGACTACAAAAAAGAATTATCCCAACACAAATTGAGCACATTGTGTATTGTTGTAAGTAAAAACTAGTATTTGCTAAGTGGAAGCGTGTGTTGTTGTTAGTAAATACTCCCTCCGGTTTTAAATTGTTGACGTTTGACTATTTTTGAGTTTCGTTTGACCATTCGTCTTATTCAAAATATCAGCTTAAATATGCAAAATTAATTTATATTTCAATTTCCTTTAGTGATGAAACTAAACAAAATTTATGATAATTTTTTAAATATTTTGAATAAGATGAATGGTCAAACGTAACTCAAAAAAAGTCAAACGTCAACAATTTAAAACCGGAGGGAGTACAGTTTAGTGGCACAGAGTATTTGTCTAAGGTTCCATAAATATTCCGTATTACAGTTAACAGTAAAAACTATTTAAATAAAGGCAACGACTAGCACAAAATTCACTGCAACACAGAGCTAAGTTTGAAACTTGTACAATCTGAATAAATGTAGAGCGGCAAACGTTGTCACCTGGCAGTGTTGATCAATAACCTGGATTTTTGACAGAAGCAGCTGAAACGGTTGTACTGAGGAAAATCCTTGAACTAAATCATCAGAATGGACAATAGGAAAGTCTCTTGGCAGGCACTGCCTGAAGTAAGCTATCAGCCTGAGGTCCCGAATAATTCTTGCCTCTTTCTTTACTAGCAGACTGAGTAAGAAGCCACCATTACTAAAGCAAACGATAAACATATTGATTTGTTATCAAATACTTACTGACGAGGAGAGTTCTGTGCTGCACGAATTTCAACTATATTAACTGCTGGATCTTCGTCGTATTCATCCATCCAAAAAATTCCACCTGGTAAATTTTTAGCCTCTGCTGTGGTGGATACCCGAATAACATGAGTTGGGGAGACATTTTTCAACATCTCTGAAAGCACATCAAGTCCAGTACCTAAACATTGCATTGGCATAATCAACAAATTAAGAAAAAAACAAGCTGGTCATTTGGCAAAGCAGATCTAATCACTAAGCAATACATGAACTCCAATACCTAAACATTGTATACACATTATCAGTAAATTTAGAAAAACAAACTGGCCATTTGGAAAACCATAACTAATTAATAAGTAACACGACACACTAGTATTACCAACAAAAATAATGGAAAGAAGTACCAGCAAATGGAAACTCACCTTTCACCCACCCTGATGTATTAATAACAAGTGGTATAGCTGATTTCTCAGGGTCATTGACATCACTGAAGCAGTAAAATTCTTTGAGGAAATAATTATAAAGACCAAATATGTAGGTCAGGAGAAGTGCTGGATTCCTTTTTGCACAGACATCGCCGAAAAAGTAGCACCTAAAATACATGTCACAGCAACTGGCCTTAGCTTTAGAAGATCACTGGTTCTACGTAATGGAAAGGGAATTGCACAAGTTACAGGTGCAAGCATATGTTGCAATATTTATTGGAATGGCTACTTCTTTAAATGATAGAGCCTTATTATTTACCATTCCAAGATTACAATTTCGCTGATGATAAAATATTAATATCTCAGTAAAAACAAACTGTTTATTACCGTTGCACTCCCTAATACTATGAATAGGTACAACTTTCCTATGCGGAATAGCAGCCAACAAATTCTTAAAAAAAAGCAGCCAACAAAACTTCTAAATATTTAGCATCCGTAACATTTAAGAAATACAAAATGAATACTTCGAACCGTAGAGTGCTAATCAGTAAATTTCGAAGAAATACAAAAAAAAAAAAATCACAACAACAAACTAATTTAGTCACACCTAAAGACCCATGTTCAACTCAGTATAAATCGCACCAAAATACATTAGAGATGTCACAATGATCATGCCACTAAGCCTTACCTCTTTGGGTTGCGAAGATATAGCATTGAAAAGTCTGCAATTGTTAGAAAACCAATCAAAATGAATTAATCAGTTGCAACAAAAGTAGAGAAAAAAAGATGAGGAATTTTGGCGAAAAACAAAAAAGTTATACCTTTAGCCTGTTCCTCAAGAACATGAAGGGACACAAACCCTGGAGGCGTGAACTCAGGCTGACCAACATCAATATCCAGGTATCCAACCTTCTTATACCTGTGCATGTAAAGGAATATAAGGTTCTTGAGAAACAGCAAGTAGATAAACTTTGTGACAAGTGAAAGCAGTTTACCATCTTACTACTAATATTCTGATATACAAAACAAAACGACATAAATGTCACTTATTTGTATTTTTTAAGTACAAATAGACTAAAGTAGTTCTGATCACAGATACAACATTTATCACTCAGGCTTAGACCAACATAAGCATACTTTTGAATGAGAACAGAAGGTAAAATGGAAAAACGTTTCAACATACTTCATGAGATATCAGCATTAAAATTGATGTATAAAAAACGTTTCGAAACGACAAAATAATAAGGACGCTGAAATGACTATTTTGGTAATCATGATGTTCTGGATAAATAGTACAGTATCTATTATAGTTGCGAAACTCAAGTTTCAGCATGTCAAAAGTTACTTTCAGAGAATCATGTCAAAAGTATTTGCATCATGTAGAAGCTATTCTTGAATAGAAAGCTAATGATACTAAAAGTATTCATATTTGCGTAATATTAATTCATTTGAACAAACTATTTGATTCGGCATGCACGAATTGTCCAATCTGTTAATACAGCTCTACAGGACATGAAGAAAGATTGTACTGTATATTCGAGCTGAACTCTATAATCAGTGATAAGCCGGTGTACTGATACTTGGACAGTGGTACCAAATTATTCATATTTCCATCTGGGAACAGTAGAGCAGAGTACAGTTGTACAGTGCTGCCAAAGAACAGAGTAGTCCGAGACAGAGCAAATTGGGAGTAGATAAGAAGAGGATCACACAAAAATGCAGTGCGATAAATTCAGCCGAGCAAATTCAGGAAAGAGCAAGAGAATCCCTTCCACAATGCAGTGCAACGAGAGAAGAAGACGGCCGAGTTGAAAGAAGAAAGAACCTTTCGAGGAGGGTGTTGAGCAGCAGGCGGGAGAAGGCGGACTTGCCGCTGTTCCCCGGGCCGCACACCGCGACGATGGGTGGCGGCCTGGTGCAGGAGTCGTACGCCACCGCCTCCGCCGCCTCCTCCCATTCCCGCTGCCTCGCCGCCGCGTCCTCCTCCTCCGGCCCCATGGCGCCGCCGCGGAAGCTGCCTCGGGTCTCCATCGCTCCCCACTCGCTTTTTGTTGGGTCTTGAGACTCTTAAAAAGCCGAGGAGGGGTCATGCGGGGCGCGACGGGGCGGCGTCGAGGTTTTGGTTGGCGGTACGGCGGGAGCAGGACGGTCAGCGAGCAGAGACTCATGGTAGGCGGAGGACGGCCGGGCCCGCGAGTCAGGGATAGTCTGTGCTTCTGCCGCGTAGGCCGGAGGGGCGGACGAACAAGATAGTTTTTTTTTTTTAACTAATACTCGCGCGTACAAAGATTCTACCACCCCACATATATCTTGTCCAATGACTACAATGATTTTCTAAGAAAAGATATATGAGCATATCTAAGTTTTAAACAACAATCTTGTACAATAATGACTACAATGATACGGTGCCGCACGCAAGTGCGATTGTAGGACGGCGAAAATAAATGTGTAGTTTGTTGTACATGAACTTTCTAAGCACAATTTATAGGTGCGGTTGTGGACCAAATCAGGTAAAAAAAATGGATCCAATAAAATTTCAAGGGTGTTGCATTCTTGAATAGATGAAATCAACAATGCCACATCCCCATATGAAAATATTTCAGAAGTAGTTTCATCAAAATATGACACAACCATATAAGTAAATACTATATGTTATAGTTCATTTCTATACCTAGGCCCGTCTATACATTGCCTAGGCATTCTAGAGGATAATAATGTCTGAATTTTCAACCATCAGATCTATCTTTTGTGGATGAGATTTAGTCTCATATGGTAGAGAACAAAAATTCAGACATTTTAAAGGATCCTAGCGCCTGAATTTTATTTACACCATTCATACTCAAGAATTACATCAAAATAATCACTATAAGTATGGTACACAATGAATGTAACTTTGATATATATTGGGTGTAACTCAAGGTGAGAAAAAATTCAGGTATTTCAGGCCTTAGAAATACCTGAATTTTATTTTCTTACTCATTCATACATGCAACTTGAGAATAATATGTAGGAAAGAAAATATGGGCGCTAGAAAGCAACGGATTGCCTGGGCAATTTTTAGCAATCCCCAATAAGTTTGTAATGCATGTTTCGTCAGCCTTTCAGTTTCAGTTTCAGCCCTCTGCCAATTTCGGTCGGTCTGCCTCGCGGCCGCTCCGCAAACCACGCGCTCGGCCGAGTTCGACTCCTGCCGCAACACGGCCTTCGCTCCCTTTGTGAGTTCGTGCGTCAAACCGAGTCGTCGTTGGTTTCCGAACTCCCTAGCATGTCCGTATTGTCCGGCCTTCTGCCTCTTCATAATGCGCACAAAAACACAGTCGATCGTCAGGGAGAGCGGAGTTGTCTCCACCGCCGGCGATCTACACATAGGCAGCCAGTCCAGTAGGGGCAAGGTGGGGGTGCTTCCCTACATAGCCACCGGAAAAATCCTATATAAATCGATGCCCGGGTCACATGCTGCCGTCGACTCGTCGGCCATTATTGCCGCAAGCTGCTGCTTTCTTACGTTGTGTACTGAGGTTGAAGAAGAACCAAGGGGCATGGCCGTATGGGCTAGGCCAGCATGTAATTGGGCCACGCAAAACATCGGCTATAAGGCCCATTAGCACTACATGCACCGATGGATATATAGTTCAGTTTTCTGCTGCCCCCGTACTGACTCAGTTTCCCCACAATCAAGATTAAATCATCCATTTCCTCATGATCGATAATCAGTCTAGCCCATCCTATGGAAGCCGGCAATTGGCGCGAACGTGGATGCACCGGAGCAGGACGTGGCCGGAAAGGAGAAGAGTGTATAGCCTAAACTGTTTTTGAAGGTGCACAAACCATGAACGACACAACAAAATATGTTGAAAGTATTAAAGATTTTGATCCAAATATTCATCTTATTTTAGATCCTGTCGTAATAAGCTATGTTCCCTTTTATATCATAAACAACTGCAATTTGCTACAAAGAGATTTTTAGTGTCACGTGATATTTTTGTTCCACCCGTTGCAACGCACGGGCAATTTGCTAGTCTTCATACATACCGATTCATTGCAGTTACATTGGACGGAAAAATTAACATGTGTTTCTATTTATCTCTTGCATGTTGACATGAATCATTCGCCTAAAAAAAATGTTGCAACGAATCTGTTGTTTTGCAAAATTTAAATTGTTGGTAGTGTCTTGCATGGCTTGGACCATACTGAAAATAATTTGTTGAAATCAAAAAGTCTATTTTGAATTACCCAAATTTGAAACGGGCCGGGGTTTAGTTGGCCCAAATTCAAATGGGACAAATACTAAAGGGGCTTATTTATTTCCTCCTTGAATTGAAAAAATATCAGGGCCAAATTTAATTGGCCAAATTCAAAATGGGCCGACAAAAATGGACTTCAGTTTTTTTTTTTTTTTGAAGCAACAAAATGGACTTCAGTTACTCCTTATAGTGAAAAAGACGCATTATGCCAAATGTTGGCCAGATTCAAAACGGTCTGCATACAAAGTGCGCCTCACAGATAGTACCACCTATGCTAGCAGCACCTCATCGACTGCAAAATGGCATCCACTATGGTCGAGGTGATGGCTGGGCCTATGCTGCTCTATGACGAACAAAAACCGTCATGGATGCAACAACGGTGGAAAACAAGTCCAAAAAGTTATTAGAGTGGATTTATGACAAATGACTATGATGAAATATGAGAAATTCACTGGTGGCCAGGCTAGGGGTTGGCGTCCCCATAAGAGAAAAATGTGACACTCCAACATATTTAAATGTTTCAGAAAGGGCTTGAAAAAACATGTACGTAGCACACAAAGAGTTAAATAAACCTGCAATTGTTTCGAAATTCATCTTTTACATTAAGAATCAAGAAAGATAAATGGCACTGATAGTTTCTTGTTTATTTTGTTTCTAGACATCTAAGATCTACTTGATACTGAATTTTCTGTTGGAGTATAAGTGAATTGCCACTTTTCCCAACCAGCTTAGGCTTTTGGGTGCAACTGGTCGGTGCATGCAACTCAATATGGTATCAGGGCGAGAGGTCGAGTTCGAATCCTGGCTGACGCGATTCATTAAATAAATTGCAACTCACTCCAATATTTCATATTTGCGGCCTGAGGGAGCCTGCACGTGAGGGGAGTGTTGGAGTATAAGTGAATTGTCACCTTTCCCATCAGCTTAGGCTTTTGGGTGCAACTGGTCGGTGCATGCAACTCAATATTTTCATATGTTTACTTAACATTCATGTGTCTACATACATGATATTTTTTATGATTGTTTTAAACATTGTTAATTGCTGAACTCGCTAACGGGGACGCAAGAACCCCAGGACGGAAAAGCTGCACTCGATGAAATATATGCATGCCAAGCTTTGTTGGTGTCTCCTTATACCATGCTTGAACTTGTATGATGATGGCAGACAGAGGTACTGCATAACACTGTAGTAAGAGGGTACAACCTTGCTTCAAAAAAAAAAAAGTACAACCTCTTAAGTAGGTAATGCTGAGACATTTTTTTCCTGTTATCTTAAAAAAAAGGGAATATATATATGTTATTAATTACTAGATTTCTTTTATTGATATTTCCGACCTGGTTCAAAGATAAGTGGAATCACCAATTATTTGTACAAAAAGTCTCCACAATATTCAGTCAAAATTCACTCACAAGGGTTATAAATTTCCATATTAATCAGATAAAAAAAAGAAAAATTGCCCACCACTGTCATTATGAAATTTAGTCCAAAATATCCTTTGTGTTGTCTTAATAATTACCCTGCTATTATGTAAAAATTATACAAAACAACTTTACTATTACTTTTTCATTTCCCACTATTACCCTTATTAGTGACGCCTTTATATGAGCTTTTCTTTTTCTTCTTTTTCACATATTCTAGATGTATGTAGTTTTTGGACTAAAAATTAGGCAAGAAAACAGTAGTGTAGCGGCATCAACGGCAGCAGCATATACTAACCTCCGTTCACAAATACTTGGCAATATTGACTTTTACTGTTCACGTTTTGACTGACAATAACTTTTTAAATTTCTAGTTACCGGTGCTAACAATTGTATTAATAGATTTGTAACAAAAGATACTTCAAGCATGTATTTTGTTTCCATCTAATGGACAAATGGACAAACACACGCACAAACAGCCACTGCCATCAAATAAAAAATATATTAAAAATTAATTGGCGATGAGCGTTGGTGAGGCAGACGATGAGCTCGGCGAGAATCAACCAAGCGGTGCTATGAGTAGGCAAGTGAGCAAGGTGGGACGTGACGGCATCAGCCCTTGACTTAGTGAGGCGACGAGTATGCAAGCATGATAACTATATATTGGGATGGCAAATAGCCGAGTGGCGTGATAAGTAGGTAAAGCCTGAAAACAAGCGAGGACGATGACAACTAACGGTTTGGCAAGCAGGGGAGGGTGCAACTAACAGTGGTAAAAAATAACGATAATAAGATAATAATCAATGAGACATTCAATATAATACAATACTAACCGTGCATAGGGCCATCATACTAGGTTTTTAGGTATATTTTATACACCATTCAATTTTTAGGATTGGCAAAGGAGTATTGTTTACATCATCATTGCATGCACATTACAAAGCTTAAGTCAATCCCAACAGATAGTCCTATTAAGTTGCATGCACTAATCAATTCGCTCAAAAACTTAAGCTGATGAGGAAAGTTGAACAATTCACTTATACTCCAACAAGTCCCGTCCCGAAGATAGCATATTATGAATAGTGTTGGATACAAATGATCAAGAGGAGCTATCTAGAAGACTTGAACATTTTTTTTGAGCACAGTACCGCCTTTATTCATGTATCAGAATAAATAGAGGTACAAACTCAATCAGAGGAATTAATAACCTACAGAGTCGTAAATCGAGCTCTTAGCCCATCTATGGACATCTACATTGGAGCTCCTTCCTCCATGGACAATTTCCTCTGTCGTAAAACTTACGTATTAGATACAAATGGGCTGGAAAAGCAATCTTGAACATATGGTGCGATGCCCAAAACCGTCGCCAAGAGACATGGTGAAGGACCTTCCAAAGGGGGGGGGGGGGGGGGGGGTGAATGGAAGCTGATAAATATTCTTCACAAGAACTTGGACTCTGTCCTAATTACACACTGACGCACCTCTCTTTCAACCATCAAGATCACACACACCAATTAAAGATTATGTGCTAATCGTAGGAATGGTTAGGGAGTGGTATAAGCAAAACAAGGGCTGTGAGATCCAAAGATGTCAAGTTAATACCAGACACTCCGGCCAAACCGTCGGACACTCCTGTGGGAAGCCTCTGTTATGTCTGACGACCACCGGATTATACGGCAAGTTGTTGGATGCTCCGGCCCTCTCTGAATTTGCGTTTGCCAGACACTCCAACACTTTGTCAGATACTCCGGCTCCCGTCAGAATACCACACGAAAAAGCTTGGGAAAGGATGATCCAAAACTCAAAATCCGACCAAACGACCTGTAAAATTCACAAAATTTGAACCGTAGGTATATCTTAGGATGGGGAACCTCATCCAAAAGGATCCATCTGAAAAATATCAAGAAATCACCACGGATTTTGGAATTTACCAAAAAACCCAGGGTATGGATGAACTTGGATGAGATTCAAAAATGCGAAGTGCTCATGAGTGGATTTGATGCAGGATCACTCAAGATATGTTCCCACACCTCCCAGAATAAATTCATCAAATAAATCACAACCAAAGCTTAACCAAACCATGGGAATCGAAGATCATCTAGGGGAAGAACAAGAACACTAGAAAATGGAGAATTTCGAGAAAACCGAAATTAAAAGGTGCTTGTGAGGGGAATGAATCAATCCATGACCAAGAGTCTTCTCAGATGTCCTAGCACCAACACTACCAAGAAAATCTTGCCCGTATCACTGCCAAAACGAAGATAGAAAATTCACCCAAAAATAGCTCTAAAAATAACAAATTTGGAATCCAATATGAGGGAAGCACTTTGATAATGAATTGATACTTTGTATTGCTCAAAGATGTATATGTCAAGCCACTTCCTAGCATACACAAACTAAGAATGACAAAAAGCTCAATCAAAGAGCCATCTCCTCTCTTCTCCTCTCTCAAGCCCTAGCCCCAAAACACAAATGAAAGGCTCAAGGGAGGGCAGCCAGCCCCCTCATCTTGGCCTGTTGGAAATTTTCACATCTCAAAAATGCCTCTAACACGACAACACCCACACACCGTTCCATAAGGGCGTTGCCTGCTTTCACAAAGCATGACTTCCCCCGCTTGCTTACTCCTTAAGCAAGTCTTCCGATGTTGATCCGTGTCATCTAATCCTACGAACCTCATAGCCGGCAAGTATCTTTTAGTTCCAGTCCATCGGGCACCCTTCACTTGCACCGGCCTTCCGTTTGCCTTGACTTGGTCAACACGTCGTCTTCATCAGCTCCACAGTTTTGAGGCCAAACTGCAAAATCATTCGTGCTTCTTTTCCTCTCCACGTGTACGATGTGGATCACAGTTGACCTCACTCCAACCTCTTGATCGTCCAGCCTCAAGCCACCATCAAGTTGACTCAATTGACCTACACATCATGAGACAAGAAAACACATTTCCCTTCTCTCCAATTTCACCACCTTCAGCAACTCTGATTAGTCACGAGACAAGTTGTTTAATTATATTGTCAATTGCGGAGAAGCAATTTGTGGGTATGTGGAGGTCTTGATTTCCCTTATATTGTTGTCTTTTTATGTGATGGTGCCCTTAAATCATTGTTTAATTCAACTTGTGGTTTAAATAGCTTGTGAAAATAATTTTCTTGCTGAGATGTTTCAGACATCCTTGCATTATTCTTTCCATGTATTTGATGAGTGACATGACAGGATAGGTTCACTTCACATTTACTTATAATCTTTGGTCTGTTCTTAGTCGTAAAGAATGTTTGGTTCTTAAAGTCTATTCTTAGGACGTGGAGTGATGGTTAGCCATAAAAATTCCATTCATTAATTCTTGCTATGGTCGTTTGATTGCCATATGATGCCTTTATTGATCTATCTATTTATATATGTTTTTGCTAACACGTTGGTTATATTTACAAAGGAGATGCTGTCAAATTTTCTAAGTATCCGGTAGAAGGTTGTTGTGATTGTTTTAGTAGCGTCCTGGGTGTGTGGATTTCGTGGTGTTACATCAATCTTACTGCCCATCTTGATACAAAGAAACTAACAGACAAAGATGACAGAGTCCTTGATTTTATTGTAAATAAATCCTTGAAATGGCAGTTGTTGAACTACCATACATACAACCACCCCTTTCTATCAATAATTATAAAAACTCGTGTTTGAATCTGTGTGAAACATAAATATCCGAAATGTTCTAACACAAAGAAGAAAACTTCCTGCAAGGGTCAACAGAAGTATTTGCAGTATGGTGAAAGGCAGCGTAATGCCCATGACAATTGATTACCAAAATAAATTCATTCGCGGGAATGATATTTGCAAATTAAACGACATTTCCATCCATTGTTGAAGAATATCCAAATCAGCATGAATGAAGAAGAAAAGTTTCCTTTCCGGAAGAGGTGGCATACAAATAAAAAAAAAAAGAGATCCAAAAGGAGATTCACAGGAAATTAAACAGTCCCCGCGCCTATGTTATGTGGTAGAACCCAACACACACACACACACACACACACACACACACACACACACACACACACACACACACACACACACACACACACACACACACACACACACAAACAAACGCGCACGCGCATGGGGTTTACTGATTATAACCTTATAATCTATGCAGGTTAGGGTTATGAACTCTAAGATTGCCAGTCTAGATATCCAGCTAAACGACGAGCTACTAGCAAGAAATCCACCGCGTCACTAACTTCAGTATGGATCTGGTGTAAAGAAAAGAAATGGGATCCCGAGAGATATGCATAGGTTGGGAATTTCTGGAAACTAAGACGCAGCAAACATCACATACAACCCGTCCGGTCAAGAAAGAAACAAATATCGATACATCTTAGCTTACTTCCATGAAGGCAATAAGAGAGGGCACATAAACCACAAATAAATCGTTTTCATCAAGGGTTGCATTGGGCGATAACAAACTGAACTTTTACCAATACACCAGGAAATAAATTGTATGCTAAGCTGGAGCATAAAAGATACATGGCTGAGATCTGGTCACCACATCTAGCTTAGAACAACACAAATACTAGAATGTTACAGCAGTATGCTTAGCAAGAAAGATTCCATATTTCCTTCCTGCTACATGGTGGCCCCGCCGGCAAGGCCCACTACTACATAACCTTGGTGCCGTTGCTATCGACTACATCATTTACTATAATCTTCTGCTGGTTTCTCTAGAACTCAGCGTAGATTTCATCTCGCTTGGTGCAGATCTCCTCGATCTTATCTAGCAACTCAGAATAAAATACCTCAGAGGAAGAAGAGCCACCGGACTTCTTTGATAACTCAACGTTTAGCTAGATCTCTCGATCTTAGCATCCAGAACCCTAACCTGCATAGACAATGTATAATGTGAAATCCACAAATCCATGATCGTGCATCACAAAGAACGGATGGGTTTATTACATGGCGATTGTCGTAACGATAGTAAACTTTAAGTTTCAGGAGGCTGACTTCCTGAGCAGCCGGTGGTGGCCCCTCACCGCCGGCGGCCGGAATGGTTTCCCCGTCTGGTGCAGCCATGGCTTGACTGGAATGGTTTCTTGCTGTGTGACTCGAGAGCGATGAGGGTGGAGCGAGTAGGGTAGATGTGGGTTTATATAGTCATAGGATGGATGAGCGTCTCTCTCGCGCCAGTATTCCCACCTTCTCTACGCCTGTGTGCAACCAGCATCTCCTCTTTCTGCATCCAAATTAATTAATACCGCATTATTTTTATAGTAGCAGGTTTACTACATAATAGATCATGCGCGAATTAGCTGTGTACTTCTTCAACAGCACCTCTTCGTATTGGGTAGCAAACTTTGCTTCATTTGACAGTTGTTTCCAATACCCTTGTGACGTCTTCTAGCGATACCATACAAGAATTTGTTACAAGAACTAACTCACAAAGGATGCTTGCCTTGCCTTTCTATGATACCAGTTCAAATGTCCCAAATCATTCTGGTGCATATTCATATCAACTGTGGAGGTTCATCATACGATATTGTGGGCATTGGTGGAAAGGCTTCACGCAAAGAGTGGGGATTGATTACCATGAGACCATATCTCCAGTCTCATGTATAGATTCCTTCATAATTATAATGGCTCTTGTAGCTCATTATGATTTAGAATTACATCAGATGGACGTAAAGCCGGCATTCTTAAATGGAGAACTAGATGAAAATGTTTTGTGTTACAGCTGAAAGGTTTTGTCGTGGAAGGAAAAGAAAAGATGGGATGCCACCTAAAGAAGCGATTTATGGGTTAAGGAAAGCTTCAAGACATTGGTTCTTGAAGTTTGACAGCACGATAAAAGATTTCGCGTTTGAATCAAATGTGTAGGACGATTGCGTCTATGCAAAGTTTAAGAGCGGGAAGTATATCTTCCTAATCTTATATGTGGATGACATCTTGCTTGCGAGCAGTGACGTCAGTCTGCTACTGGAAACGAAAAGATATTTGTCCTCACACTTCGAGATGAAAGATCTCGGTGAAGTGAGATTCGTTCTAAGAATCGAGATTGACCGAGAAAGATCAAAGGGAGTATAGGACTATCACAAAATACATATATGGGAAAGGTCCTAAAGAAGTATAATATGCACAAATCTAGTGCTTCACCTTCTCCTATAGTCAAGGGCGACAGATATGGAGACTTCCAGTGTCCCAAGAATCATATGAAATTGATCAGATGAAAGCGGTACCATATGCTTCAGCTGTCTATGCTACTAAGTAATGAGAACAGCACATTTATGCGAAAACTCTCACTCGAGCACGTGCACGCGTGACGGAAGTCGCGTCGTTGTCGCGACGCGGTCGGGAAGGGAGGAAGAGAAGAAACGGCAGCTCGCCGGAGAGGAGGAAGGAGGCCTTAGGGTTCGGGGTTAGGGTTCGGGGGTTGGGTGTTGCCCTCCATGGCTGTCGGCTGTAGAGGAGGGGTACGGGGGGGGCGGCGGTGGGGCGGCGAGGCGGCGATGGCGCCGCCGGCCACGGGTAGGTAGGAGGGGGGGGGGGGGGGTAGGCGGCGGGGGGCGTCGTAGTTGGACGAGTTAGCGGTGGCAACGGTCGAGGGCGGATGATCCGGCGGCGGAGGCCGCCGGAGACGGGGGAGGAGGTCGGCGGTGGGGGAGCGGACGCCATAGAATTTAGCGCCGGCGGTGGTCGTGGGCGGTGGATCTGGCGGCGGCAGCCGCCGGAGACGAAGGAGGCGGCCTGCGGCGGGGGCGGCTCGCCGGTGACGGAGCGGAGGAGAGGAGGGGGTGGAGCCGAATGAAGAAGAAGACAGCTTGTCGTTTGCTGTCGGGACGTCGCACACGCACTGGCGTCCCCGCGTTATGTTAAATCAATACACCTTAATTGTGTTTTTCCTAGTTGTTTTATTTCTTTAGTCATAGCACCTTTTATTTGGGCCTTGTTAATAAATCTATAATATCTATATAAGTCAGATCCACTATCTTCCTAAAGCTCAACTCTCATGCAGCCACATCATCCCTATTATTTACACCGTTGGATTCTAGCCTTTTAATTTCATCTGTCCGTCCACCCTTTCACCTTGCATTTTCTACCCCACTACAAATTGTTCATGGACTCCACCGATGTGCATGTAAAAACTGCCACAATGCATGCAATAAACTGCTGCCACTATTTGAAAATAACTATTGCCATGATCTCAACACTCACACGCCACTTATGTATCTCCTTAATGTCTCATAACACACCATGTGTTTGCTAGCCACGAGCAAGAAAAAAAAAAAAGACACCATTGATCCCTTACCCACTGTCGGTCTTGCTAATTGAGATAGCAAACTGAAACGTCTGGCCAGTTTTAATATATATAACACCATCGAAGCGCGCAATCCTGAGGCACTAAGCAACACTACTAGCAGCTGCATTTCATCTCCAGAAGTGCCACCACTTCGGAGCAACTCAGCAACATGCAATCCATCGCATGTCTTGCATTCTTGCCATTGATGACCCCATCTTCAGCTGCTAACTCGTACAAGGCATGTAAAAAGTATTTTGTCTCCAGTGCATATCAGTCTCAATTTCTTTGTTGTCTTCAGTCATACCAGTCTCGATTTCTTTGTTAATTCATTTGTGGGTGAACTTCCTGCTTGATCGGATCATTTTATTTCCCCTCAAAGTACATGTTTGATTCGGGAACGTATTTGAACATCTATGTAAAATCAGTTTCAAATGCTTCTTTGTTTGTGTGAAATGGAGGGCCCTCTGTACATTAATTTTATTGCTATTGCTGGTAATTAAGCACCACCACTGATGTGTTTCGGAGGTTGCTGGTAAAGAAAGTAAACATCCAACCGTTAATCACGCATCTGTCAAATCTCGTATTAACATCCGGCCCTCTTGCATGTTGATGTTTTCGGGTGGCATTTTTATTTCATATTGTTCTGATATTACTAACTTATTCTATGTGCAATGTAGCTTTAAAATATTATCTTCATCTCCATCATCTCCTAAAACCATATGAAGTTTCCGCAGCAACGCGCGGAGTAGTCACCTAGTAAGAACTAAAACACAGGACAGTGGGAAAGTTGACCATTAGTGATAGCCAGGAACTAAAACTATGAAGGTGCTATTTCTCAATTATTGCCAAACGAACTAACGTATTAGTACGCTGAGTACGTAAAGGTAGAGGATGGAGAACCAGCAATTTTGATGCCGGATAATTTTGTTGCAGTCGTGGGTTAATTTTGGAGGCACCGTCATGGCTTGGTGAAGTTGTTTTTTCAATCTAATGTTTGAGCTTTGACGATCCGTGCTTGGTACATCTATAAGAGATAGCTCGAAGATTCTTCTTAAACAGAAGATAGAGTCGGGCCTGTTTAATCTGAGATACGTATCACTCTTTGTTCATATTAGATTAAAGGATTCTTTTTGAAAGAGTGCATACGTATATGCAAAACTCCGTCAGGGTACTTCATATGTGCGTATACTTACTAATATATTAAGACGTCATACGGTGGATGCTAGTTAATCATGTTGTGAGCTTTGAAATAAATACTTATTTATTTTATTGCTGCTGAGATTTGATCTCTGGTTGGAAGATTCCACACGCTGCACGGTGTAACAGAGTGAGGTGCACTGTTGTGAAGGGCCGGATGTTAATACGAGATTTGACAGATGCGTGATTAACGGTTGGATGTTTTACTTTTTTTTAGAACTTCTAGCATATTTGTCTTTTTTTATAGACATTGTGGTGGAAAAGTCATCTTCTTTTATTAATAAATAGAAGATTGCTTAGTATTACGGTTTTCGTGAAAGAGGCACCTAATTTTGTCTTATTTTCAAATAAAAAATCTTCACAAAATCTTCATCTAGGTGATCCCCAGTTAATTCCTTCAGTGGACCAACGCTAAAGCTAGATATATCTGTGCTTTGACATGACAACGGCCCTTGCGGCGGATGACGATCCCAGTCCACTGGCGCTTAAATTGGTGTCCTACAGCCACAGAACACTGAGTGAGCGGCCACTCTTTGCTAGGAACCACCGTTCAGCTGGCCAGCGAGCGCCCAGCGGCCTGAAGTTAATAGACTACATATGGCCATATATATCTTTCCGGAGGAAAAAATCACTCGGTCTTCAAGAAGCTAAAACTGGAGTAGTTGGAGATACGGAGTACCTTCTAGTACAATTTTACTAGTTTTATGGTGCTTGTGGGGAAGAAAACGAAACAGAGATAAGCATGCTGATGTTGTCTACTGTCATGTTGCTGACAAGCAAGCTGTTGGCAGTAGCTGAGTGTGTAGCTTCGGAATTTACTCTCAGGCAGCTTGCTGTACTTTGTATTAAATCTCCTAATTTTGTGCTTTGGTTTCTGGTAAAAAAATTTGTTGTCCTGAAAATTATTCCTTCTTAATGAGGAAATAACCAGCTATATCCACATGTTTCAAAATGGAGGTTCATTTGTGACGAGAATAGTGCGGTGATATAAGATATTTATATGGTCAAAAGGCAACATGAGCGCGGAAGGATCTAGTCTAGGTTCATTTGTGATGAGTCTAGTTTCTCTTACATATCTTTTTATGAAGGTAATTAAATTTCCTTAGACCTCATTGCAAGCAAAGATGGGAACATTGTACTTATAAAAATGACCCAACTACTGTTTGTAGATTTTGAATATGTCCTAGATGTACAAATATCGTTTGTCAATGTTTTTAGCATCTACTTCATAAAAAAGAAAGGTCTTGACCATCTGGATTCTCGAAGTAATTAAATTTGAAGTGGAAAACTATACTACTCCCTTCGTTTCATAGTATCTGCAGTTCTGATTTTGGACATGACAAATAAGAAGAGGTGAAAGGTGATGTGCGTAGGAAATAATGAGAGGAGAGAGATGCATTGGGAAGTAAGAACTGTATATATTTTAGCAAATATTATTAATGTCAGATTTACATAGATTTTGAAATAAGAGGGAGTAGAGTGGTAACACGAGCTCTTTGCAGCAGGTCCATGTACAGTTAACCTGATTGATGGACCAACTGGGCCAACCACCTAATTAACGTAACAACCCAATTCAGCAAGTCAACCTTTCCTCCTGGTGTCTGGTGATGCCACTGCGGCTGTGATGACGCTCCGATTGACATTCACTCCATTTGGCATTTCTCGCAGATCATGTCACATAGCTCGATCACCAGCGGCCTCCACATCACGCTAGCTGCACCAACGTCTACTTCATCAAACTACAAACCAATGTTCAGTCGGCAGCCAGTTTCTCACCAGCCTGAAGTTAATGGAATGGCCATATCTCCCTCTCAGTAAAGATCGCTTCTCTAGCAGCATCTGAAAAAAAAAATTATTTCTTAATTGCAGTACTGTGGTACTTATGGAAACAATGTTTTGGTGGAACCTTTAGGGAAGAATTCGTTTATATCGTTCTATTAATAATATCTGCTGCCACCATTTCAAAATGTGAGGCAAGTAAGTTTGTCCCATATCTCTCTTCGATGTGTACAAATGAATTACTCTTATTTTTTCATTAAATTTGTTGGCCCTTTTTGATTATGTATTCCCTCAGTAACATCTTTAACTATTCTTCCATATTGTTGCAATGTCCATAATAAGTAGGAATAACTACACACCTTGTTAGTTCATGTGCCTACCTGGTAACCTGGAATAGTTATTTGTTTTGTGTCCCAATGTCATTTACTCTATCTTGTTATATGTATAATCATTTTTCCAATGCAGTCATATTTGTTAGTGGTTCTAATGCAATTGTACTGATCTTCCTTTTTCATCCTACAATGCAATGCATGTTCACACCTTGTGATGTCTTTTCAATATATAAAAAAAATCAAAGATCATTGGAGAGCAGGATAAGAAGTGACAATGGAAAACTTTAACGGTGTCATGTACTTCATTAGAATATTGTATTCCTTGTCACGAGCACAGGTGTCGTTTGGCCAAACTCCAAAAGTTACCTTTTGTACCGGCATAATTCGACACCAGTGGAAGCAGACACTTTACCAGACTTGTGATGGAGCCTCGTTTGGCAAAATTCCTAAAGTTACTTTTTGTGCTGGAAAAATCCAAAACCAATGGAAACGGACATGTTACCAGATCGACTTGTGACAGGTCAAAAAGTGAGGACTTGTCGTGTGCTTCTACGGAATCATAATTCTTGTTTTGAAGCGATGGTGTCGTTTAGTTGAATATTAAATGGTTTCTTGGTACGTATACAAAATCCAAGAACAATAAAATTAGAAACGGTTAAAAAAGGTGTTTTGGGGTACGGGGTCTACCAATGGGAAGGGGGAGGGGGGCAGTAGGCGGGAGTGCATGGGGTTGGTTGGGGTTACGGAGGCATAAAAAAATAGGCGATAATGCGTGCCCACTCATATATGGCTTCACTTACATACTCTATTTATTGTGTCCTTCATTGAAAAGAGACCATGGTGTACGACTACTGTTTACAACCATGGCGTACGACTACTGTTTACAACCAGCTCGACGCATGCGGCTTCGTGGCAAGCAAATCGCAGTGTGAACGGTTTAATTCAGCTGCATACATGCATGCAGATCACCATTTGGGTTGTCGATGGCAGACATACATAAGAACCACACGCGTGTAAATCCTTTTCGCATGGAAAAATTGCATAACTCTGTTTCTCCTAAATGTCTTAAGATCTATAACTTTATTTATTGATTACTTCCAAATATATTTTTATATTACTGTGCATTCCATATGTTGACAATGTATATGGAAGACAAACTGTCAAGTGCGCGCTAATAAGTCAATAATTTTACATTCGACAAAAGGTCAACAACCAACAAAAGACATAAAAAACACTTGTCTTCCAATAGCATGCAGTGAGAATCGGTTTTAAGGATTATAAGTCCTGGATATTTGAATGAAAGAAAAGACCACATATGTTATGCATTAATGAATAAAGCGTTAATATCTACCACTTGACACCGGCAGATCTCTGCAAAGTTGGGCAGGGAAGGTTCGGTGTGACTAGGACATTGATTCCTCAAATAGGGGGAATGAAAACCCCCGATACACCTTCTCACCATGAAATATATATCCATCACTACACGAAACTGGTTAATTTCCGACAGTTTTCATTAGGTGGCCTATACAGTTTTGTTTCTCTTCACTATTTTTCACAAATGGCCACAGTTTTCTAGTACAAATTGTCAAATTCACATCATTCCCAACAGTTCAGAATATTACCCACAATATAATCACATACAAAGTCATTACCTACAGTTTACAAAATAGCTAACCAAATATATAAGAAACTGTTGGCCGTTTCCAAAGAACTCTAGGGAAAGAATTCTACTCTTGTAGTGCATGCACCCATTTCTCGTAACAATGATTCGCTATACACTTCCATAGAAAAGCTTATTGGATCCTCGCAAAAAAAATATTGGAGACAGGGGTTAACCTATATCAGAAACAGGAAAAAAATCCATCCCAGTTTTTGTATCTTTGATGGTTTCCACCCATCTCTAATGTCCATACTCACAGGCGAAATGCATCTATATTGAGACCTAATATTAGATACTAATTCAAATAACCCGGCCCCTGATGGATCCTCACAACAGAGACAGGTTTTGTCAGCCCCATCCCTGATGAAGCGATTCATTTTAGTGGGCCAAAGTAACGGAGCCAAGAGTTTGTGGCAACCGTACTCGGCTCTGATGTGCATCCATTTGGACTTCGGTCTCTTAAGCCATATGTGATTACACATCATGAATGCACGCACCTTGAGTATTGCCTCTGTTGTACATGTATTCTTTGATTAATTTTGTGGTAATGATAAATTTGAGCTCAACTTGGTTCACATTAATGAGGATGTGATCACTTGTTCAATTCTTTTAGGCAAAAAGGTACAGATACAAGAAAATAGGCGAAACCATGCATTGTAACGTTCAATTACAGGTGGCTTTGAATAAATTAATAATTAGGAGATACCACTAGATTCTTGTGAAGCATAGATATTTCATCCTTTTATTTATCCCTCTTTGTTGGTAGATTTAAGAGTTTGCATTGTTTCTCTCTGGAGCCACTATATTGCGTGTGAGGGAAGCCTAATAAATTTTACAGCTACAACTGATTGTTCTCCACTTAAATGTTTATTGGCTCCATTTGCTCTGAGCACCCGAAATTGTTGACTGTAGTGCTGGGTGCTGACCTACAACTGCAACTGCAGTTACGGTAATGCAACCCATAGCCATAGCTCTCCGTTCAACCCAAGTTCCCAACAACCACATACATTTTTCCCTATATAAGCACCATTTCTGTACCGAGTGGGGGCAGATCACTGGTAGAGAGAGAGAGAGAGAGAGAGAGAGAGAGAGAGAGAGAGAGAGAGAGAGAGAGAGAGAGAGAGAGAGAGAGAGAGACCACACTTCCTCACCTCCAAGAGAGTATGGATACCGGCAAAGCCACTGCAGCCTACTCGGCACCCCCTGCTGCAGCCACCAACGCTGTGGCCACGGTCCAGCAGCCTGCTTCTGTAGGTGAAGCTCATCATGATGGGCCCCAAGGTGAGGTCCATGCCGCTGCTATTTCTTCCCAACTTGTGAACACCTCAGGGGTGCAGGCCAACATCCCTGTGCCAGAAGCAGCGGTCAAGTCTGGTACACCTGAGTCTGTTTGCTCCAACGGCAAGAAATCCAGGAATGTGAAGATTAAGAGGCTGTGGCAAAGGATCAAGAGTGTGTTCCGTCGTCGGTCATTTCGCCGTCGCAACAACACACTGCCTGAGTCCGACCTATCTGATGATGAAGTGGACTCCAAGCGCACCCCTAGAGGGCTGTATTTTGCATAGATCTACAGTGTGACTCCATGGGGAATAAATTCTTCTCTGTTTACTTATTATCGATCAGTCCTTTAGTTTGCATGTAGTCATCGTCTTAATGTACCTTCAAATTGTTCTGTGTGTGGTCTTGTAACCTTAGTTCGTTTAGCGTGTGGGTGTACCTGTTAGGTTTCTACTGTAACCTATCGTTTCGTTTCCTTTTGGAGTGCATTTCATGAGTCAATTGTTTTTTAATCTATTCCTTTCCTTCAGCTATTGTGAAAACCAGTTGTATGTGTTCTTGCGAAGTTGTTTGTGTCGAAAAAGGTTGAGAACAGAACAACGGAGATGCTGAGGCTGAGACCAAAGAAATCATTTTCTAAAAGAAACATCAATGGTCAGTTGGTCACCACTAATGATTACCAAATAACATAATTATATGAAAAGAGTGAGTAGGAATATTACAATGGTTTAATTCCCATCTAGCTTCAGATGGTATATCAACTCATAGGGCGTAAAAGAGCCACAATTCATAAAACAAAATCGATTCCAAATTTCTCTAATTCATAGTGGCTCTCCACATCCAAATGTTGTCTGCCAATACATATATCTCAGATCATATAAATATCTAATCATTCTATATCTGAATTCAACCAGTTGCACAGTTATAAGAATCTACATAATGTGAATTCCATAAGTTCTGAGATTTTTATTGCTCTAACTTATGTAATTTCAAACAACATGAATTAGCAAACAATGCATAGGTCAGGACAGTTATGACTGGATGTGCTTCCAATGGTTTGTACGTAAGCAATTGGAGTGGCTCCAAAAGTCACCAGTGACTGGCGACGAGGTGCCCTTGCACTCTTAGCTAGCTTGAGTGATGATTATGGTTTTTGCTTGCCAAATAAGGTGCCGCTTGAGAACTCCCACAGTATAGGTAGAGATCTATTGAATCGCTCCAGTAGTGTCACACAAACAATTAGATTCATTGAAAAACAAATATTTGTATTCCACTAAAAATAGACATGATCTGAACTGGACAAGGAGTGGAAGAAACGTTGAAGCTTTGCTTAAAAAGATGAGAATCGCTGACAGCCATATGTTATATAATTTCAGTTTAGGGACCAGATGAACAATTGAGAAGTCAGTAACATGACGATCCGAGAGACCGAGACACCCCTCAAACGCAAGATGAATGGTCAAACCTTCATGAAACCACATTAACTCACTTGGCGCTTGCTCATTGACAAATGTAAAGAACACATAATATATTGTATATAATATGCTAAAAGTGATCAATACACACCTGTATTATCTTAGAAAGAATATACGAGAGGTTATATTCTCTTGCTGAAATATACCATCCATTTACTGAACGCCCCATTGATATTTGTGCTAACCTGGACTCTCTTTATTTATAATTTGGACCAATATATAAAGCTGGTGAAGTTTGGCTTTCATGTGTATTGTTGATGAAGTTTTGAAATTAAAGATCCATTCCCTAGTTTCTACCTCCGTTTTTTTTTTCAGTGTGCTAGGACATGATTGTTAGCACAAACTTGTGCTAGCTACCATGTTTGAACAATGATTCAATCCCTGCTTGAACTTTAAACTGCTAGCCACAACAAACATAGCATAGGGGATCCTACAAAAATAAAAGTAGTAGAAAAAGATTTGTGATACACATCGTTGTACAAAATTTGTAACTCCCATGGTGGATTGGCGCCATAAGGAGGTGAAACAAAGGGTACCTCATTTCTGACATCGATCACAGCACAGTGATGAGCAGGCAGGGACACCGTGTAACCGTTAGTTCCATTATTGCTTTTTGGTGGATTTGTTTCTACCAATTGGATGGTTACTGGCATCGCTTGCTGGATGCACGTAATTGCTGACAGCGTAGTATTGACAAACTGACCGTGGAGCTACTACGCGAACCCAGCTGTGAATTGACCATGACAGCCAGGTACATTGCTATTTAATTAAGTACAGCATTTCTCTGCTGAATGAACACAGTCCATCGTGTGGGAGAGAGGAGAAAGGGTGAAGAATTAGTATACGGTAACTCGAGGTGCCAAAGCATACACAGCAGGGCGGTCAGTCCCTAACGCAGCAATCGAGTCTGAAGGAGACTCCAGTGGCAGTTGACCAGGCCGTCCCTCAAGGCTGAGGCGGCTCAGGCCAAATAATGAAATCCGTGCCTCGGCAACTCCTTCAAACACTGCAGTGAAAGCAAAGGAGCAGGCAGATGCCTCTCGTTCAGAAGACTCCATGGAGAGTGATTCACCTGTTGAATCTGTGAGCTCCAATAGTTATCTGTTCAAGAAAGAGGATCCGGCTGTGGTGGACGATGGGGATTGGGTCCTCACGTATGAAAAATCGCAAACGTCCTCCCAAGTCCCTTCCTTCAGATGATGATCTAGATTCCGAGGAGAGCTCCAATGGCCGTTAGATATCTGTATCAACAAGTGTCTTATATATTGTAGCAAATAGATCTATTACTTGGTTTTACCTTTCATTTATCTCCATCTTATGTTGCCTCATCTCGTCATATGCGAGGTTTGAAAATTTTAGCTATGATGAACCTGTTGTTTTAGTTTCGTTATGAGATGTATTCCATGCATGTGCCTGCATGTCCACTTATCGTAACAAAAGAAATTGGAGGGATAATGCTTGCATTCAGTGGGTTTTGTGAACTATGATTCTTTTGTTGTAAGATGCACGAGCGACATGATGCAAGAGATCCAAGGGACCAATAAAGTGAAGAACAAAATGATCAATTAAAATAAAAAGGCACATGGAGGCAAAGATTAGTATATATATGGGAAGAGACACAAGTATTCAGGGAGCAATACAGTTATGTATATTACTCTCTTTATACAATGCAGATATATAATTAAGATGCATTTTTATATTGTATATCCATCAGAGACATCCCAATATCCTCTTTTGTGTAATAACCCTAAACCATAATAATTATAGACCTTCAGTCTATCTTGTAAACATACACCAAAAGAGGATACAGGTGGCGGCCAGTCAGTACTCATTTTAAAATTTGAAATACAACATTCTCTAAAGCTTGATGTTGGCGTTATTCAAATCATCATGCTGCCAAAATTTCGTCTTTTCTATTTTATATTAAGAAAATATGGCTATTCTTCTTCTCCACATTTCTGTCCAAAAACATAAATTAGATTCGAAATACATGAAAAAAATATATATATCCGAACAAATTTTATCCAAGATATCTAGATACCACATATCTTATTGGACCTACATAAGTTATGTTACTTAGCCAAAACGAGCACTACTCGATCAATACCATGAATGAGTAGCCGTCTCTACATGGATCGTGCCTTTGTCTATTGGTAGTGGGAATTCAAAGCAGGTATTTCAATGTAAGATTTCTCCTTGTGTAATTTCCTTTTCTGAGAAAAGTTTTTTATTTACTTCTAGAAACGAATACAAAGCATACGGTACAGAATAAAGGCCTTGTGTACTACTACTTTACTACTCTTTCCACCAAAATATGTTGTACAGCAAAACTTGCCAGAAATATCATTTTTGTTGGGCGCCAGATACTGAGGATTGATCTGCATGGATTTTGCCAATCCAGCAGTGAATTAATGATTCCAGTGGTGTTTTCACTATAAATCCATGGCTAGACCCAAGAACATTTCACAACAAAGGCTGAGAAAGAAAAAAAAATAGTTTAGCCAACCAGGAATAGTGAGATATAGACTATGAGGATTAGGGTTAGGATCTCTGGGACTCGCCCTCGCCAGCCGGCTGGGCCTTCTTCTCTAAGGGGCTGGGTGTCACCCATGCCTGGTGACATCGTTGGGGTACGCCTGCAGGGCGGTGTGTGGGTCCTTGGCACCGTCGCCCTTTATGGGAACTATCCCGGGGGAACCTCGCTCCTCGTCTCCGTTGCCGGCAGGGAGCCGGCCTACTTCCCGAGGTGCTACATCCGAATTCTCCGGCCTCGCTCTGTGGAGATGTCTGTGGTTTCTTCTACTGGCAGCGTAAACCCACGGCGCCGCCGCCGTCGCCGGGTCCGCAGAGAGCACAGGAAGGACAACGTTCAGTTCTCTGCAGCGCTTGACGCCGGTGGTGTTGAGTCTGCGGAGAGCAGCAACGAGTGTTATCTTTAGAAGAACTGTGTTATCGTTATCCATGCATATAGTTATACATGATGCAGAACTGCAACAAGGGCTTATTCGTTTCGGTTCAAATAGCTATTGATAATTGATGTTCCGTTGTCATCTTCAAACGCAAGACTATCAAGATGTATTAGAACTCGGTTGTAAACGTTGTATCATTTTATATTGTGAGATGATGGAATGAATCGAGTTATGAGATCCAGTAGGCTCCTTTTGTTCTGGTCAGACGTGTTTTAGTTAAGTTGTCCTCCTATGCGTTTCTATTAAAACTGAAAAATTTAAATCTCTGTATGCATCAAATATCATTTTGAAAACCACCGATTCATAGATGAAAATGTACTGAATCGGCCCTTTGTTCTTCCCATCCCCAATATTTTACTTGATGTTGAGTCCTCCACTTAATCGTAGATGCTAATGATTGTCGGAATATTTAACAAAGAAATTAAGTAAATTGGCATTGTAATAGAGGAGACAAACAAATTATTAAGGCATGGGAGTACTTTTTTTGGTCCTTGGTGACGTACCCATGTTTCAAGTTAAATGACATGGACAATTATTATAATTATATATCACTACGGAGGTACCGGGAATAGGACCATTTGTATTCCAATTTCTACTGATGACTCATCCAAATTCTTTACCTTGTCAATGGATTAAGAGATTTTCACTTCCCGTATCCGATGCAGTTCAGTGTAGAACATGTACTAAAGTTTGTTTTCTTGTTTCCACTTTTTCAAATATTCTTTGTGTTATTGCAATTTTGTGAGACCGATTGGACGCATGGTGTATTGAGGCCAACAATAAGTGTTATTAAAGAAACCATTTATAATATTTTTTCCTTCTGAACTCTTTCCTGAACGTTCCCTGTGGTGAGGCAGAAACTGCGAGACAAAAGGGAATCTGCCATGGACAATGGATTTTGTGGATGTGTCACTGAGCAATTAGTTAGCAAATCAATGATATCTAGAATGCAATTGCTGAGCTCACACAGACCTATCATCCATAAAACATGAAATCCATTTCCTCGTCAGTGCAATTTTATAGAAGACTCAAGATACACCCTCTGGGAGCACATACTCACTAAAACTATATTCATGAAAAACATGGCATAGCTACACTGTTGCATGTGCAAATAAAAAAAAAGATCCACCTTGATCAAGATATAGTGGGACAACATTTCATCTGGATATGCTAACCAATTTGTGTAATGTTGAAACATATCAATATATGTTATTATCAGTATTTCTTTTTGGCTTAGTGAAGATTGCTACAACATGACAAGAACTTAAGATTTCAACTTTTATACATAACTGAAGCCAAACCAATCATTATGAACGGCATAGAAGATCAAAAGAACTTTTTTATGGTGTGTATATCGAAAGAACTTCACTCTCAAACCAGATAATACGACGGTTGCAGAGGGTTAGGGCTCCTCCAGTGGTCCGGTTGAAGGGGGGCGACAGCGGTGCCGCCAAATTCATCGGCATGGAGCAATTGAGGACGAGGTGTCATGGTGGTGGTGGCGAGTCGAATGAGTCATCATCAATGGAGAATAAGGTACTCTGGCCCCTACTTTGTCTTCTCGTGGTTCTTCTTGACCACGGTTGTGGGCTAGTGAAAGTTTGATTTTCAGTGACATCCATCTGGATGTTGTTCGGTTTGTGTTTTCCCATGACGAATCTGGTGAAAGAGGCGACGAAGAGTTCGGCGACGGACTCGATGGCAGCAAGTTCATCGTATTTGCGTGTGGAAGGTTAGCAGTCTACCCCTCTTTTGCCCGTTGGAGATGGGGATGGCAGTGATGGATGGTGAGATGGCCGTGTTCATTTATATCAGAGTTCTCGTCCATAGCATATCCATCTAAGATGATGATCCTAGATCCATCATCCTAGATGATGGAATTTGTGGCTCTTGTTTTAAGGTTTCTTGTCATCAATGGAGTTGGCGTTGTTTGAGTTGCTTTTGTAATCGGAGGATGGCCGTGTGTGCTTTAATTTCAATGAAATTCCCTTTTTGCAAAAACAATATATAATGGTATAGATGGACACAGTCATTTATTATAAATGATCACGATGGAGCTAAATGCACCGAGTGACTTTTTTAAAAAGATGCGCATCCAACATATAAAAGCTGGCTTTGAACTGGCAGTGCTGTGGCCTCTGATATTCCTAATCAGTTTACCTATGCGGTATAAATATTCTTGTTTCTTTCTGTGCCTGTCTTGTTTCTTTCTCTGCCTATAACTAATAACATGAGTAGTCACTTAGGAGAAAGAAAAATGCACTGACATTGAAGACTTGCACAAGATTAATTTGCTGATTTATATGAGAATATTTATACTACAGGCTACTAAAGGATGCAAAAAGGATGGCGTGAATATGACACCAAACTAAAGTACATAATAGGTTCTTAATTTTACCTTGGCAAGTAGGTCTATTAATCTGAGGATTGCATATGTTGAATTATGTACGAGCCTTATCAATTCATGGGGCTGCCTTATTTTTAGTAACCGCTATTCTTTTCACTCCAACTGTAACTATTATTGTTAAGGGAAAAAAAAGGGAATCATAGCGAAAAGAGCGCCTCAATTGTTCCCTACACAACTTGCTCCTCGATCTGTTGAACCAGATGTAGAGAGATTAATTGACTTCTTTTCCTTCGAGTCAGGCTAGTTTTTATTCCTTGTCATCTTTGCCCATCTTTCGTCTGACGATATTTTTTACACCTATTGTATATTAGGTTACATGTATAACATGAAAGTCTCGTATGAAAATACTCATCCTTTTGTGTTAGTAATTTCTGTATGCCCGAGGTAAAAAGTTAACAACTATATATCTTTAATTTATAAGCCCCATATTGAAAGATAACTACATTTACTGCTAATGAACACGAGGCAATATTTAAATTGCATTCACGTCAACCAGAAAAATAAACAAGGAATAAAAGAGGACTTACAATATGTTGGCACCATATTGTAACATTGCATCAGGTTCATAGAATAATATATAACTGTATGGTTGCTGCAGCAATTTTATGGTTTGTACACCCTTTTTACATCTCATAAATAATCAACTTCAACGAATACTTCTTCTGAAAAGGTCATTATATAACTACTAGATCATTTTCGCTCTGCCTTGCCATCATACACAATTCGTATCTTGAAAATATTAGTATCTGCAACGAGGACATGAAGTCGCATATGGAGCTGGTAAGTATATATGTGTGTTGCCTATTCGCCGGATTAAATAGCTTTCATTTGTGGATAGCTGACCAACAATATATATAAATATATATTATTTCAAATTATAAAGAGTTATATATTATGAAAGTCCATTTTGTGATGAAGAATATAGTAAAATCATTTTCATGTTGTTCACTTTATATATAATTTACGGAGAGTCAAAGTTTAACTATATTTTTTATTCACCTTATTAGAACAAAACTAGATGGACACTATATTTATGGATAGAGCGAGTATTAGGTTCCAACATCATTTACTCTATCTTGTTATATGTATAATGTAGTTATCTTTCGATATGGTCAAACATAACGAAAAAATTTAACGGCGTCAACAATTTAAAACCGAAGGGAGTACATGATTAGTTAGTTGCTCACGTTTCCTTCTCAACCATGGCATTAATGTCCAGCTAGCATTTGCAGAGGGCCCATGAGATAGTAGCTAACCAGTTCTACACAGAAGAAGAAATAAGAAGACCAAAGCGGCAATGAGCATTGTAATTTGACTCCCTGCAGTGTTTATTACCCCTATAGAAGGAAGATAGTGCATACTTAATTTTTCTTTTCAAGAAACATGCATCGACATCCCTCTACAAGAAAGATAAGAGTTTTGATGGCACATAAACTACTCAAGTAATACTAAACAATGAATCTAAGCGGATTCAAGTTTACTTAACCAGGGACCATAAGAGGTGGAGTTTTATCAGTTGAACTAATATTGGAAAATAGACCAAATTTAGAGAAAAAAATCTCAGTACACACTATAGTTTTCTTTCAAATCACTGGTATACAACTTCGTGAGGTAGTTGAAGGGTATATCTGTCCTTGAGATTGCCTACTGCTCCTCCAATGCACTGAACAAGGTTTTGAGCTGGTCAATGAATAAAAACATATGTAAGTTGAAAGTTGAATCATTTCTGCAGTCATGCCAATTGTATTGACTCAGCAGCAGAAAGTTTAATAGTGGATTTGAATTTCTTCATTCTTTTTCAGATTTCCAGAGAACTCAACAAAGTCGTTGAGTCTCAAAGATAAAGCAGAAGCTTGGAAAAATTCAACTAGTTCATGGGCACTCAGAAGATTCAGCTTGACTATCGCTAGCTCTGAAAATTATATGAGGTGTTCCCACAATATACCTATCTTTCCTGAAGCAAAAGTAGAAACCATGAACCTCATCGAAATAGATGATTCACAAAAGTTTCAGGTAGTATTGTCATCTCTCGAATAGATGACATCACTGAACAATACTATGTCCTTGCTCCTTAGGGAAGATAAGGGGAAAAAATTTCCTGTTCTTGCAAACAATTGCTCCCTTAAGTACATAACATGACTACTACAAACTGCCATTACCAAGCATCAGAGTTTTTCAGGCTCACAATCTTCAGAGTTTCAGTTTCATAAGCATCAGAGTAAGCAGTTCACAAGAAATGTGAACATTCAGTCAGGAATAAATCAGTTAACATTTCAGAGATTATCTACCACATGCACAGGGCACCAAACTGACGAAACTGAAAAAGAATAGACACAAAGATCATTTTTGCCATCACTAGAAGAGCTACTCAAATCAAGATTCCTGCACAGGCATTTGCCATGTGTAAACATTATTTTTCAAACTAACGGTCTGTGCTCATTCCCTGCTTCTGAGACCTGCTGGGTTTTTTTTTTCTTCAGGAATAACAGAAACCCTTCCGGTAGCTATCTATTGTGTAGAGCCCCAACATAAGAAGAGTGAGTTGCAAGTATACATGTTGTTTATGTACAATCCTAATTATTATTATTTTTTGGAATAATCGAAACCAGCTGCCGGTAGCCATCTATTCTGTACAATCCCAATATAGGAAGAGTGAGTTGCAACTATACATGTTGTTTATGAAAAATTTCAATTTTGTGATGTTTATTAATTTAGCTATTTATGACGTTTATATTTGTGACAATATAGTGGTTGTTAATTTACGATGATTTCATTGTCAGATTTAGTGACGAATATTGGTTTTCGTCGTAAAACATGTTCTTTTCTAGAAAACGTCATAAATGGTAGTGACTTTACGAAACGGTATATTTTCACGAGGAATTCGTTGTACAAGACCATATTTGTTGTAGTGAGTTTAGGGACCAAAATCTTCATTTTAAGAGTTTTTTTTTGTGAATGCTTCATTTAAGAGTTTATAGACCCAAATGAGAACTTTAAAATAGTTTAAGGACCTGAGATGCACTTTACTCAAAAAGTAAAGATCATTGGTGAGCAGGATAAGAAGTGACAATGGCAAACTTTAACGGTGTCATATACTTCATTAGAATCGTATTCCATTGTCGCGACCGTAGGCGTCGTTTGGCCAAACTCCAAAAGGTAGTAAGTTACCTTTTGTACTGGCAAAATCCGACACCAATGGAAATGGACACGCCACCAGACTTGTGAAGGGGTGTCATTTGGCCAAACTCCGAAGTTACTTTTTGTACTGGCAAAATCCGACACCAATGGAAACAAACATGTTACCAGACTTGTGACATGTCACAAAAGTGGGGACTTGTCGTATGCTTCTATGGAATCGTAATTCTTGTTTTCAAGCGACGGTGTCATTTAGCTGAATCCTTTTTTTTTTTTGGTACGGATACAAATCCTAGAACAATAGAATCGGAAACGGTTAAAAGAAGTTGTTTTGGGTACGGTCTAGCAATGGGAGGGTGGGAGAGGGGCAGTATGCGGGAGTGCATGGGGTTGGTCGGGGTTAAGGCGGCATCGAAAAATAAGCGATAATGTGTGCCCACTCATATATGACTTATACTATTTTTATTGTGTCGTCCTTCATTGAAAAGAGAACAGCTATACACACGACCATGGTGTATGACTACCGTTTACGACCAGCTCACCGCATGAGGCATGGCGGACGTAAGTAACAACCAGTCGCATATGTATAGCCTTTTTGCATGGAAAATTTGTATAACTATGTTTCTTCTAAATGTCTTAAGATCTATGTTCTTTATTTATTGATTACTTCCAAATATAGTTTTATATTATTGTGCATTCCATATGTTCACAATGTATATGGAAGACAAACTGTCAAGTGTGCGCTAATAAGTCAATTATTTTAAATTCGACAACAGGTCAACAACCATCAAAAGGACATAAAAAACTCTTGTCTTCCAATAGCATGCAGTGGCAGGTCAAAAAAAAATAGCATGCAGTGAGAATCGTTTTTAAGGATTATAAATCTCAGATATTTGAAGGAAAGAAACGACCACGTATGTTATGCATTAATGAATAAAGCGGTTAAATAATATCTACCACTTGAGACCTGTAGATCTCTACAAAGTTGGGCGGGCAAGGTTCAGTGTGACAAGGAAATTGATTCCTCAAATACGGGGAATGAGAACCCAGATCACCTTCTCACCACGCAATTTATCAGTCACTACATGAAACTGGTTAATTACCGACAGTTTTCTTCAGGTGGCCTACAGTTCTACTTCTCTTCACTATTTTTCAGAAATGACCCACATTTTTCTAGTACAAATTCACACAATACCCAACATTTTAGCATATTACCCACAATATAATTACCTACAAAGTCATTCCCTACAATTTACAAAATAGCTAACCAAATATATAAGAAACAGTTGGCCATTTCAGAAGAAATGTAGGGAAAGAGTTCTGCTCTTGTAGTGCATGCACCCATTTATACTCTTTATACTCTTAACAAATGATTCGCTATACACTTCCATAGAAAAGCTTATTGGATCCTCGCCCAAAAAAAAAAAAACTTATAGGAGACAGGGGTAAACCTATATCAGAGACAGACATGTCTTTGATGGTTTCCACCCATCTCTAATGTCCATACTCACAGGCGGGGTTTGAAACCCATCTATATTGAGACTTAATATCAGATACTAGTTCAAATAACCCGGCCCCTGATGAATCCTCACAATAGAGATGGGCTTTGTCAGCCCCATCCCTGATGAAGCAATTCATTTTAGCAGGCCAAAGTAACAGCGCAAAGAGTTTTGGCAACCGTACCCGGCTCTGATGTGCCTCCATTTGGGTTCGGTCTCTTATTGAGCTATATGTGATTACACATCAAGAATGCACGCATCTTGAGTATTGCCTTTGTTGTACATGTATATTTTGATTGTTTTTGTGGTAATGAGCAATTTGAGGTCAACTTGTGCCACAATAATGAGTATATGATCACTTGTTCAATTCTTTTAGGCAAAAAGGTACAAATACAAGAAAATAGGGGAAGCCCATCGTAACATTCAATTACAGGTGGCTTCGAATACATTAATTAGGAGATTTTGCCACTAGATTCTTGTGATGCCTAGATATTTCATAATTTTATTTATCCCTCTTTCTTGAGTAGATTTAAGAGATGGCATCGTATCTCCCTAGAGCCACATATAGCCTGTGAGGGAAGCCTAATAAAATTTACAGCTACAACCATGAAATTGATTGTTTTCCACTTAAATGTTTATTGGCTCCATTTGCACTGAGCAGACGAAATTGTTGACTGCAGTGCTGGGTGCTGACCTATAACTGCAACTGCAGTTACGGTAATGCAACCCATAGCTCTCCATTCAACCCAAGTTCCCAACAACCAGAGAGACATTTCTCTATATAAGCACCATTTCTGTACCGAGTGGGGGCAGATCCCTGGTAGAGAAAGAGAGAGAGACAAGGGGGCAAGAGGTAGGACACACGACACTTCCTCACCTCGAAGAGTATGGATACAGGCAAAGCCAACGCTGTGGCTGCGGTCCAGCGGCCTGCTTCTGTAGGCGAAGCTCATCATGATGGGCCCCAAGGTGAGATCCGTGCCGCTGCTATTTTTCTTCCCAACTTGTGAACACCTCAGGGGTGCAGGCCAACATCCCTCTGCCAGAAGCAGCCGTCAGGTCTGGTACACCTGAGTCTGTTTGCTCCAACGGCAAGAAGTCCAGGAATGTTAAGATTAAGAGGCTGTGGAAGAGGATCAAGAGTGTGTTCAGTCGTCTGTCATTTCGCCGTCGCAACAACACGCTGCCTGAGTCCGACCTATCTGATGATGAAGTGGACTCCAAGCGCACCCCTAGTGGGCTGTATTTTGCATAGATCTGCAGTGTGACTGCGTGGAGGAAGTCGGGCAAGAAATAATTTCGTCTCTGTTTACTTATCCAGCCTTTAGTTTGCATGTACTCGTCGTCTTAATGTGCCTTCAAATTATTCGGTGCGTGGTCTTGTAACCTTGATTCGTCTAGTGTGTGGTTGTACCTGTTAGGTTTATACTGTAACCTATCGTTTTGTTTCCTTGTCGCGAAGGCATTTCATGGGTCAAATGTTTTTTACTGTATCCCTTTCCTTCAGAAGAATTCATGTGAAACTAGTTGTATGTGCTGAGGCTGAGACCAAAGAAACTAGTTTCCTTATCGAAGGAATTTCATGAGGTTGTATGTGTCAAAAAAAATTGAGAACAGAACAACGAAGATACTGAGGCTGAGACCAAATAAATCATTTTCTAGAAGAAACTAACAGTGGTGACAACTAATGTTACCAAATTATATAACTATATGGTAAGAGTAATTAAGTGGGAATATTACAATGGTTAATTTCCATGTAGCTGCAGATGATATATCAACATATAGGGCGTAAAAGAGCCACAATTGATTAAAAAAAATCGATCCTAAATTTCGTACCTCTCCACATCCAAATGCTGTCTGCCAATACATATATCTCAGATCATATAAATATCTAATCCATCTATATTTGAATTCCTCCAGTTGCACAGTTATAAGGATGGACATAATTCGAATTTCATAAGTTTTGAGATGTTCATTGTTCTAGCTAATGTAGTTTTAAAGCACATGAATTAGCAAACAATGATGCTTCGGTCAGGACAGTTATGACTTGATGTGACTCCAAAGGTTTGTACGTGAGCAATTGGAGTGACCGTATTGTTTGTGTTAGGGTGCGTGATAACCACTGATAATTATACTTTTTGCTTGCCAGCTAAGGTGCCGCTTGATAACTCCCAAAGCATAGGTAGAGATCTGCTTAATCGCTTTAGTAGTGTCAACACAAACAGTTAGATTCATGGAAAAATACATAAGTGTAATCCAGTAAAAATACTCATGATCTGAACTGAACAAGAAGTGGAAGAAATGTTGAAACTTTGCTAACATCAGAAACGGTGACAGCGAAATGGTATAAAATTTCAGTCTAGGACCAGATGAACAATTGAGAAGTCAGTAACATGCATGAGAATCCAAGAGACTGAGACATCCCTCCAATGCGAGATGAACATGGTCAAACCTTCATGAAACCACATTAACTTACTTGGCACTTGCTCATTGACAGATGTACATAAAACGTATTATATTGTATATAATATGTTAAAAGTGATCAGTAGCCACCTGTATTGGAAAGAATATACGAGGTTATAATGTCTTGCTGAAATATACCATCCATCCTCTGAACACCTCAGTGATTTTAGTTTGGCTTTCATGTTTTATCATTTGAATAGCTTCACTTTGTTGATGAAGTTTTGAAAATAAATATTCAATCCCTAGTTGCTACCTCCTTTATTTTTGTTCATGTAGTTAGGACATGACTGTTAGCACAAACTTGTGCTACCATGTTTGAACAGGGATTCAATCCCTGCTTGAACTTTGAACTGCTACCCGCAAAAAGTTGTACTGTGTAATCTCAAAAAAAAAAAAAACTGCTACCCGCAAAAAAACGTAGGGGTTCCTACACAAAAACAGTAGTAATAAAAAACAAATCTGTGATGTACATTGTTGTACAAAATATGTAACTCCCATGGTGGATTGGTGTCATAAAGGGAAAAAAAAAAACCTAGTTCCTGATTTCTGACGTCGATCACAGCACAGTGATGAGCAGGCAGGGACACCATGTAACCGTTAGTTCCATTATTGCTTTTTGGGTGGATTTGTTTCTACCAATTGAATGTTTACTGGCATCACTTGCTGGATGCACGTAATTGCTGACAGCATACTATTGACCGACTGACTGTGGAGCTACCACGCGAACCCAGCTGTGAATTTCATGACAGCCAGGTACATTCCTATTAAGTACAGCATTCTCGCTGACTAAACACAGTCGTGTGGGAGAGAGGAGAGAAAGGGTGAAGAGCTAGTGTACAATGACTCGAGGTGCCAAGAATGCCAAAGCATCAGCAGGGCGGTCAGCCCCTAACGCTGCAATTGAGTCTGAAGGAGACTCCAGCGGCAGCA